>JBBHKE010000369.1:0-11961 GCA_037447655.1 Zygnema cylindricum | reverse complement strand
GCTGGCAGTACTACTGCTGCTGCCAGTAGTATTGGCTGCTGCCAGTTGTATTAGTGCTGCCAGTAGTATTAGTGCTGCCAATAGTAGTAGCTGCTGGCAGTACTAATGCAGCTGCCAGTAGTATTAGTGTTGCCAGTAGTACTAGCTGCTGGCAGTAGTATTTGTGCTGGTGCTGCCAGTAGTACTAGCTGCTGGCAGTACTACTACAGCTGCCAGTAGTATTAGTATTAGTGCTGCCAATAGTACTAGCTGCTGGCAGACTGTAGTACTAGCTGCTGGCAGTACTACTGCAGCTGCCTGTAGTATTAGTATTAGTGCTGTCAGTAGTACTAGCTGCTGGCAGCTGCTAGTAGTATTAGTGCTGCCAGTAGTAGTAGCTGCTGGCAGCTGCCAGTAGTATTAGTAGTATTAGTGCTGCCAGTAGTACTAGCTGCTGGCAGTACTACTGTTGCTGCTAGTAGTATTAGTATTAGTGCTGCCAGTAGTACTAGCTGCTGGCAGCTGCCAGTAGTATTAGTGCTGCCAATAGTACTAGCTGCTGGCAGTACTACTGTTGCTGCCAGTAGTATTAGTATTAGTGCTGCCAGAGCTGCTGCCAGTAGTATTAGTATTAGTGCTGCCTGTAGTACTAGCTGCTGGCAGTACTACTGCTGCTGCCAGTAGTACTGATGCTGCCAGTAGTACTAGTGCTACTAGCTGCTGGCAGTACTACTGCAGCTGCCAGTAGTATTAGTGCTGGTGCTGCCAGTAGTATTAGTGCTACCAGTAGTACTAGCTAGCTATTGTGCTTGTGCTGCCAGTAGTATTAGTGCTGCCAGTAGTACTGGCTGCTGGCAGTATGGCAGTACTACTGCGTACTAGCTGTTGGCAGTACTACTGCGTACTAGCTGCTGGCCGTACTGCTGCTGCTGCTAGTAGTACTAGTGTTCTGCTGCTGCTGCTAGTAGTACTAGTGTTGCCACTACTGCTGCTGCCAGTAGTACTAGTGCCGCTGCTGCTAGTAGTACTAGTGTTGCCACTACTGCTGCTGCCAGTAGTACTAGTGCCGCCAGTACTAGTGTCGCTAGTGCTGTTGCCATAGCTGAGGACACTAGTTACTCCAATTAATAAAAATAAAAATAAGAATAAGATTTACAACTTGTACACTTCAAAAAATTAATAATAATAAGAATATTAGTTCACATTTTATACACGTTAAAAAATAAAAAATAAAAATAATAATACAAACTCACATTTTGTACACTTCATTTAATGATTAATAAAAATCAGAATAAAAACTCACATTTTATACACTTTATAAAATAATGAATAAAAATAATAATAAGAATTCTCATTTTGAACAACTCATAAATTATTGAATAAAAATAATAATTAAAGATCACATTTTATGCACTTCAAAAATTAATAAATAAAAATAATAATAAAAATTCACATTTTGTACACTGCATAAAATAATTCATAAAAATAATAATATAAATTCTCATTTTGTACACTCCATAAAATATCATACTTTTTCATATCCTACTTTGACTAAAGTGGTGTGGGTTTCAAGTTTTCATATGTGAAGTTTTGTACCGTAGTACGTACTAAAAAAGTAACTATATGTATTAGTATTACAGTATTTGTACTTTTTCGTCCGTTACATTTTTAGGCGTAACCTTTTAAGTAATGGAATGAAAATCATGTCGTATGTCGCGTTTCAAAAAAATTGTCGTAATCGCTAAAACAACATTTAAAAAAAAATATGTATAAAATTCAATCCATCGCGATGTATATCGCGATGATTTATGTTTGTCGCGGTACGATATATCGAGAACTTTCCTCGATCGATATTCGATATATCGAAGATCGAGATTATCGCGATATGAAACTACCCGATACCCAACACTAGATGTAACCATGCCCTTAAACATCAGGTTTCGAGAGATTAGGGCAAAGCAAAAAACATCAACACTAATAGAGTAATAGTCATTCACGGTGTACTGCACAGTAATCAATATTTAATAAATGCCCAAATTTGTAGCATCGATACTATTTAAACCGTACCTACATTAACGTAAAGGAACAAATAGAAATACTAAGGGTGACGTTCCATTAGGTGAAAAGTGGCGTAGTTTACAAAAATCCGCGACCTTCCATACTAAATCGTACCACCTATTTTGTTTTTATACGAAAAACAATACTATAAAGAATCTTGCCGAGACTCTTCGAAGGTCTTGGAAGCAATACAAGCCATAGGAGGTTCATCTGCGAGAAGTTTGCTTCATTTTCTCTGTAACTGTCAACCCACCTCAAGGAGGTGGGTTGGCAGATACAGAAAAAAAAACCGTGACACGATGGACGATTAAGCTACGTGTCATGATGGAAAACCAACGAAAAATCTTAAGATTTGCACATGATACGCGGTTTGTTAAAATACAACCGAAGATAAAAACGAAATTTCGTAACATTCCCTCGTCACGCTATTTTCGGTAACTTTTGTTCGTCACACTATTTCTCCCAAAGGACTTTCGTTATTTTCGAAAATTGAAACCCTAAAAAATGAGCTGGCGTACAGACCGGCGTTTGCAAAAAGTATAAAAGTTTTGTCGTATGATTACTTCGTACGCAGGTACATGGTACGCAAGTCAAGATTTGAAGCTAAGTTTGTCGGTGCTAAAAATTTGAAAGATATTCAATATCGGATCCTAGCTTGAGTGGCGCCAATCAATTTAGAACAAGTGGATTACAGACTCTACGTGATGGAACATCGACTCAATCGACCAGGTCTGTAAAGTTTAACGTACAATTATAGAAACGTATGATGGAACTTCACCCTAATCCTATTTTAGGTTTGAGGTTCAAAATTTACGGGTACTGAATTAGTAATATAAACACTAAAAACGATTCGTGGTGTACTTACACAAAAGTAAGTACGGACACGCTGGAAATAGTTGGTTCGGCTCGCCTGTTGACAGTCACTTCCATGCTGGAAAAATCAACACGGCGCGATGCACGGCGGTCGACCGTATTGAAAATCTGTACTTTTTGGCTTTCACCAATTGGCAGTTTCTTTACGAGCGACAGTGGTACTGTACTGTACCTTACAGTGCAACACTGTACACCGCAAATCGTTATCATTACAACCACGTGAAATACAACAAATATGATTTTACCACGTGTCTCTTTTCATTACATCAAAATTGGAACATGACAAAGCCAATCAAAAACTAAAATCACTCAACGGCTCACGATCTTACACAAAAACAATCAACGATCAAATATCGTTGTCACCAGAAACGCCAATCAAAACTCAAAATATTTAACGGCTCAAGATGTTACACAAAAAATATCGACGATCAATTATCGTTGTCACCAGAGACGAATGTGATTAGAATGCTTTTCCCTTTTAGAAAAAGGGCAAAGCAAAAAAAAAAATGTTGGATTCGGGTATCTGAATTTTTGACTTTTGCGACCTCTGGAGCATAGTCAAGAGAGTCGCGCGAAATCGACCCGTTCGTTTTCATTTTCTTTTTCTCTTTGTCGATCTGTTTTATTTGATAAATGGCCTCTCGTGTGGCCCTTCTCGATTTCTTCCTTCTCTCCAGCTCCATCCCTTCTCACGCGAAACCTCTCGCGAACCCTAATGTGCAACAAAGACCTCTCCGAATCCTTTCGTCGAACTCAAATCCTAAACTTGAGAAGGATCCTCTCGACGGCAAGACGCTCTCTTGGTCCCTCTCCGTATTCCTCATACCGCCACCTGTCGACTTCGCACAGTTGAACCAACTGCTGCATAGAACTGTAAGGTCTCTCCTCCTCTTGAGCCCTACGCCTGACGTCATCTTCCTAGGAAATAATAAGTTAGCGGCCACAACAAAGAAAATAATTTAAAGCAAAGGTACAAGAAAAGGTACAAATAACATCAAAGAAAAGAAAACAACAAAGACAGGTGAGGCTGTCGTGAAACTTAAGTTCAATAAAATAATGAGATTGAATGATTAACATAGCGAGACACTTGAGTTTTATAGATTAACTCAGGCGTGTAAGACAAACTAACTAAGTGGAGGTATAACTAATCAAGGTACAATTAATCTAGGTGGAACCAATAAGTGGAACTATGATTAATATAGGTGTATCTAGAAGTGGAGGTACAACTAGGTGAAAAGATTCTAAAAGTTTAGTGGGAATCTTTTTAAGTAAAGAACTTTATGTACGAAAAAGTAAAGGAACACTAATTAAAGTGATTTACTTAAACTTAGTGTTCTAGGACTTTATCTATCATGAAATGACGTACTAAAAAACAGTGATTCAATAGTACAGTGGAAGGTTGAATTCCAATAGACGCCACTCAATTTATAGTGTCGACTCTTTTGACATTTTTTTTGTCCTTTAGGACGAAGTACTTGTGGTACGGCTTGACACATTTCCTGCACTACGTTATTAAAAAACTGTCCAAATTAGTAGAATCGACGCTACGCCTTGAATCGTTATTACACTATAGAAATTATTTGAGTAAAGAAAAAATTAGCGTCATTCATTCTAATATAGTGCCAGGAGACGTGGCATATAATGGTCGACGTCCTTAAATAGCGTAGCCTATTCTATTTAAGGTATCAATGTACAAATTATGGGGTGCCGATATAGCGTACATAAGGCTAATAACGATTCACGGTGTAGTTAAACCATGCCTATATCTAATTTAGGTTCGAGGGTCAAAATTTAGGGCCATGGATATAGTGTTGTAAACATTAAATGCATTTCACAGTGTACTGTCACGTTTACAATCCGTTCCCGTACTTTGTAGAACCAAAGTACGGAACTCCAGTCCGGACTGCGCAGCACTTCGGTACAATAAAGTCGCACTCATAGGACCAAAAGTACAAGACTTTTCACTCCAGGCCAAATTTTAGCTGTAAATTGCAGAACAGTTTATGACTTCCTGATCAGCGGATCAGCAAACTGTAACCGTATACCGTACATTTTATTTTCTAAGTCAAAGCCAATGATAGCGATGTTTTCTTATCGGTACAGCGTGCAGATATATCTGTAGATTATTCCAGTATTACTATTCTCTGTATGTCGATTCGGTATATGTAATATCGGTAAGTGTAGAAAGGTGCATACCGATTTTCAGTAAGAGGCTGCAAATAGTCATACGCAACACTTCTGTACCACTGGGGCCGTACACCGTGAATTGCTATTGGTGTTAATATTTTTTTGCCACTTAAAACATCATTTATCCGTACACGCTTGTTCTATTTTTTATTTGAGATCACCGTTTGGAAGCTGAAAACCTTACCTTTCAATCGTAACCGTCAGATCCACAATCCGACATGTGTGTACGGATAAAAAATGTTTTTAGAGACTAAAAATACATTAACACTAATAGCGATTCACGGTGTAGTATTTGCAATGACTGGATTATCATCAATATCGACCAATATACACCGATGTGTTTAGGACCTATACTACAGTGTGTATCGCTATTAGTGTTATTAATTTTTTACGTCACTTAAAATATATTTTTTCCGTATCCAGTTTTCCGATTCTCAATTTGAACCGCCAATTGGAATCTGAGAATCTTACCTTTCAATCGCAACCGTCAGATCAACAATCCGACATGTGTGCACGAAGAAAAGATGGTTTAAGTGGCGAAAAAAACCTTTACACTAATAGCGATGCACGGGTGTAGCTATAATCGAGGACCTAAAAAAAACCGATCATCAACTAAGCATCTTTTTCTACCGATATGAAAACCGATATTTTTCTACCTAGCCCCAACCGCTCCGTCAATTTCTTGTTTCAACGCTTTGAGATTGGCCCCGTGATGCCAATAGGTCAACGAGATGATTTGACTGCGGCAGGAAATCCGACGGATCTAGTTAACTCAATGTTTGGTGTTCAATTTGTTGTACTGGGTCCAGATAAATGCCAGCTGTCTTTCAGATGAAACCTTGGAGAGCCCGCCTGGGAAGTGACCGAGCGTATATGATCTTTTCTAATTGACCTGCTCGACGAATCTGAACTCAGGGTGATTCGCCATTGTAACGAAGAGCCACGCGTCAGCCTGTCGTATGTATTGTTGAGTGGAGGATGACGAGACTCTATTGGTCATATTTTTTGTTTTTAGAGGCAGCAAAGAGCCCGTCGTTATTGTGGCGATTTACCCTTTTTCGTATGATTGTGGGAAAGTGTGTTTTGGTACCAGTTTCTATGTACTTCCGTACGGCTCCAGTACGGACATTACAAAAAAACTGCTAGCATATACGACAAAATTATCGTACAGATCATCTGCGCATCTGAGGCAGCTCGAACATGTGCCTAATTGCTGTGCCAACACGTCTTATTTTCTGTCATATTTCTGTCTTCTAGCACTTTCATTAATGGTTTGGGTCCTTCCTTGGGCGGCCAGCCATGTCAAAGATGACGTGGAGTGTTTTCACCACGCGGTTTTCTGTACGATTTTGAAACATAAATCGCCTTTAAATCTGTGCCGGTTTATAAATGCGTTGGCAGGCTGTTACACATAAGATATTGTCATCTCCGTCGCGTATCTCAGCATAAATATTATTATAAAATCATTTCCTGTACGAACGATTTCCAGATAGTACGAATATTGACCTTCAAAAGGACAGACCGTTATCCCTACTCGTAGGCCAACCTGTCTGGCAAGAATGCCATTCTATATTTAATCCGAAACGCTGGCTCTATACCGACAGTACCAACCCATTTATAATTCCGCATGTCAGTCACTACACCGTGAATCGCTATTAGCGTACATGACGCTAATTGGGGTACCCCTTTTTTTGGGGCAAATTCTCAAATAGAATAAAGTACGCTAAATGTTTTTGCACGTTATTTGAGGTACCCCGCTCAATGCGGTTCATAACTGTAATTTAGTTCTCTTTTAAATAGTGTGGTGTACGGACTGCCAGATCTGTACTATTTCGTACATTTTTAAATTTAAAAGTACAGAAAATATAATAATATATAATTGCGTAAATATTTTCCGGCATACGCAGATGTCAAAAAAACGCGACGGCGTACGATTTGAACAGTTTCGTACATATACATGTTTTAGTATGGACATATTATGTGCTGAAAATTTTTACAAAGCAGTTTACAAATTAGAGTACATGATAAATTAGAATCATGGTGTACCCGAAAAAACACAATTTACCGTAAAGTACGCTAATTGTTTCATTACGCTATCTATTTCATTACGCTAATAGCGATTCACGGTGTACATGACAGAATGGATGACTCGATGGGAAGTAAGCATAGTTCAAAAGTAGGCATCAAATTCTATCGTCAGACTACATATCTAGGCTCTGTATGGACCTTTCATGACACTACAGTCCAAACTAGATCCTCGCTGGCCGTTTTTGTCATGTCAATTTGTACAACTGCCACTCCGTACGGGCTTCCCCCCACGTTCACTATCGATTGACAGCACCGCTAGGGCCACAACTGCGCACAAAACATCTTTTGGAATAAAATAAAATCTGTTCAGCACATGTTAAAGATCAAACAATTGAACGAAAAAATAAAGCTACACCGCGAATCGCTATTAGCGTACATGACGCTAATTGGGGTACCCCTTTTTTTGGGGCAAATTCTCAAATAGAATAAAGTACGCTAAATGTTTTTGCACGTTATTTGAGGTACCCCGCTCAATGCGGTTCATAACTGTAATTTAGTTCCCTTTTAAATAGTGTGGTGTACGGACTGTTATATCTGTACTACACCGTACATTTTTATATTTAAAAGTACAGAAAATATAATAATATATAATTGCGTAAATATTTTCCGGCATACGCAGATGTCAAAAAAACGCGACGGCGTACGATTTGAACAGTTTCGTACAAATTTGTTTTTTAGTGTGGACATATTATGTGCTGAAAATTTTTACAAAGCAGTTTACAAATTAGAGTACATGATAAATTAGTATCATGGTGTACCCGAAAAAACACAATTTACCGTAAAGT
The DNA here is from genome assembly GCA_037447655.1 of Zygnema cylindricum. Classification (NCBI taxonomy): domain Eukaryota; kingdom Viridiplantae; phylum Streptophyta; class Zygnematophyceae; order Zygnematales; family Zygnemataceae; genus Zygnema; species Zygnema cylindricum. Next base: position 3,991 of record JBBHKE010000369.1, on the reverse strand, counting down.
ACGCTAATTGTTTCATTACGCTATCTATTTCATTACGCTAATAGCGATTCACGGTGTACTGTAGTGTTGTTCATTTAGTAGCTTATCTCACTGAAACTGTATTTCCACATACGATTGCATTAAATGCAGTATTTCGGATTTCACTCTCAGTACAAATTGAAAGGTTGAACACAGGCATAGAGGTACCAAGCGTTTTAAACGCACGCATGAAGCATCGAAAAAAAAATGATACATGCGCACGGGACATGCAATTATTTTTAAAATGCGTTGACCGACTTTGACTTCATAATAAAATAGAAAATAAAAAACATTTAGTCAAAAGTACTACTACATCTTAGGGTATGTGCCCATGTATAAAAGTACCTGTTTTTTAGTATATCTTCCGTCAAAGACTTCCCCGCGGCTTCCGCTGGCATTGCATCCACGCTGGTGGAAGGCACATGGCCTCTGCCACGTGTAGCCACATAATCGCGCGTTCGTCGTGGATATTTATTTACATTTCCACGAGGCGCAATGCTATACGTTCAGGCTCCTAAAATTGAACTCATTCAGGTCACATGTTGCAAACTGGAAGGTTTTACCGACCTCGTATCCGATTCTGCATCCGACGGTCAAGGTTTACGCCCATAAACTTGGAGAATGAAGTCAGTCATGCAGTAACTTACTTTTTCTGACAGAAAAATATAATTTGGTACGGCATTGTCTGAAACAAAACGTCCGGCAGTAAATAACCACATTTTCAACCCTAAATGTAGCTTCACCCTAACTCAAAAAAATAATTGCGTTGATATTGGAACTGTTTAAACTAGCGTTAATTACTCTAATGCCGAAAATTTATAGGTAGTGTAATGTACGAAATGAGTCAGTCCGTACTATAATTTCTCATTATTTCGTACAGATGTTAAAAATAAGTGACAGATAGTTGCGTCGACCGGGAAGTTGAGTGCGTCGCGCAGAAAAGCGTACTCAGATTTGATTTCAAGTCATAAAGACGAATGAAAATCGCGCTGACCTGTTCTCACATGTTCAGGCATGAAATATGTGAACACGGAGTATCGCGGCTACCCTAGAAACATGGGAACGTGTATCAATTCCTTAACTTTAACAGCGATTCACGGTGTACTTGCAACCTTTTTTTAGACAATTTCGTACAAATTTCCGTACATTAAATCCGTACACGAAAGCTACGAATTTTACGAAAACTTCAAAATCTTAAAAATTTAACGCATTTTCATAAAAAGGTGAAAATCCGTACGCTTGGTACCTCTATGAACACATGTTTATTTTTTAGAAATAACAAAATACAACAAAACACAGAAAAGGGGAAACTGTATTTTTACACACGATTGCATTAAATGCAATATTTCGGATTTTACCCCTCTATTACAAATTGAAAGGTTTAATTTTCAGAAATAACAAAAGTACAAAACAAATCAAAACACGAGAAAAGGGGCTTTATTTAGGAAAGGTTATTGTGCTCATGGGATCCACGTACATTGGATAGTGATGGTTAAACTTCTTGGCTATACTACAATGGCGATACGACCATGGTTGACATGCATGATTTGTCAGTGAATGTCATCAATTGGAAATAGATTAAATCAAATCAATAGATGCTCTAATCCTTCAATGCTCCAATCTATCAATTAATCAATTATTTAGTCATCCAATCAACGAACCACTCAATCGGCTTCCATCTCATTTTTCGTTCACATAAACCCACATTAATTCTAATCACTAATTTAATAGCGAACTCAGTATTCATTCATGTTACGGTTTTTCCATTCTCATATTCGTTTCATTCACACTTAACTCCACTTGTAACACAACAAAAACTGATAAGAAAAATGATAATATTTAACACAAAAACTAAATTTCATTCAAATTTATCCGGTAGCATATAATTCAAATGGTAACATTACGCATACTTGTGCGTTTATATTGACATAGTCAACGAGGACCTATAACTCTCGAGGTTCTAGGTGTGAACTAAGCGCAATCCTCCACCTGTGATTGATGATTATCACATTTGAAAAACCGATCTAGTTAGATTGAAACCTTCTTTTAAAAAATATATATTATCGCAATCAAATTATAACATATGTTATGTACGTGTATATAGAGTCATGTGAGCACAAAACATTCAGCATGAACATGTATTGGTGACATGTATTGGTGACATGTTATAGTGCGCATCCTATGTAATGCCGTTAGAAAGTGGACTTAATCAATCAAATAATGATGGAGTATATTGGGAGCTTATGAAATAAAAAAGTGGAATTAGGTAAGTAAACTAGCAAATATGTAAAGAAATAAGTAAACTAACATATATGTAAATAAATAATATAAGATCATATACCACTTGTAAAGTAAGGGTACAAAGTTGTGATAACAATGAATGTGAGTGAGTGGGTGTAACATGATGAAAGGTTGAATCAATGAGTAATCACAAAAGTGAATAACATGATACACATGAAATTATATCGGACCGTTTGTCAATTTTAGACATCATTTTTTTTCACTACCATTGATTTACTTATAAGCAATAAAACTGTAACTAACGCTTAAAAACCATAAAATTACCATTGAACAATAAACATAAAAAAAAGTAGGTATTTTAAATACAACCATGAGCTAAAAGCAAAATAACCATAATATCAAAATATTAGTAAGTTTAGAAGCATGAACGCGTACGTTTGTAAGACTGTGGTCAACGAATATGTGTCGTATTCAACGTAAAAAGGAAAAGGGGAAAAAAGTGACGTAAATAAAACTAAATTTTAAACAAAATGATCTAAAAGGTTTCGTATAAGCTATAAGAAAAGAGTGAACAAGACATCATTAGATTAACATTACACCAAAAAAATACTTTGACAAAGCAACACTAAAAAAAAAAAAACATGAACAAACATACGAAATCAAATTCATATCGAATGTGTAGTCTGTCATGTACAAAATATACACAACACTAAGTCTAGTATCGTTGTGAACATTAATAACGCCACATAGGTGCCCTTTTAGCCTTTGAACCTAAGATATCATGAATAACACTAATATGGTTTCTTTTCAACTATAACTCAATAAACGTTTAGACACGGGCTAGTTCATTCAAAACAAAAGGTATGTCCCCATGTGCATAAGTAAGGGTTTTTTTCTGACGTTGTCCTGTAAAACTTAGCGTCGTACTGCCTAAGCTACAACCGTACGAAGGAATTGCAAATTTGTATAGTACAATTTGCGTCATGCTCGAACTTAGGATGTATGAAAATTTGTCGTCTTGTGTTTTTCGACCCATATCCACGACAAAAAAATGTCATCTTCAACCTTATGTTTAAAACACATGCGCGATGTGTTTTAAAACTAGGTATTTTTGATAAACAAATAGGAACATACATTCGCACGTACCGTAATTTTCGAAAATTTTCATACGATTTCTAAGGACAAAGAAAAGTACAGAATTCGCTATGTTTTGTCCGTTTGTGTTCAATACGACGAAGAAAAGTACACAATTTGTTTGGCTTTGTCCGTTTTCGTCCAGTACGGATTTTTTTTTTGCAGGGGTCTCAAAATTCCGATGCCATTTCACGTCGACCGGACAGGAGACGCAAAGCGCATCTTTTTCATCCGTGAAACTGCACAGGCTGGAATGCGGTACGTCTACAATGTCACGGTTAGACATGCGACGTCACCAATGTCACGGTTAGACATGCGACGTCACAAGCAGTTCCAAAAATTAATTTGCGACAACACAAATTGTAGACGTTGACAACCGTCACAGGTATTGTCAACGTATACAATCGTCACAAACGTAAGTTACGATTACGTTCTTAGGGTGCGTCTCCATGTGACTAAGTAAGGGTTTTTTTCTGTCGTTTTCCTCTAAAACTTAGCGCCGTACCGCGTAAGTGTCAACCGCACAAAAAAATAGAAGAAAGGAGAAGTACATTTTGCGTCATCATCGAATTTAAAATGTACTACATGTTGTCGTCTT
>JBBHKE010000368.1:176914-195051 GCA_037447655.1 Zygnema cylindricum | reverse complement strand
TGCAGTTCGGAAAATTGTTTCGTCTGTAGGAAAATGTTTGATCATGCATATCAACCCCCCCCCCCCCACTCGAAAAAATGACGTCTTGGCCGACCAAGCATTCCTAATCACTACACGTGGTGACCAAGGCGTGAGCGTATATTTTTGCGAAATCGTTTTTAGATGACACTGAAATTGAAAACATAGTGGTTCTTTTGTCATACCAAGGACTAGTTCGATGGTTCCTGCGGAAGTGAACAAACGAGTGGTAGTGGGTTGTAGTGTATCTGCAGTAAGACCTATTTTCTTGGCAAAATGTGATCCAAGGATAATTGATTTCGCCCCTCTGTCCATGAGAGGTAAAGCTGAGGCTATTCCATGAACTGTGAACTTACCTAGTTTGTTATCTAAGAAATTGATGTGTGGAGTAAGACTTGAGCGTTCTTCGAGAGTAATTGTCTGAAGAGATAGGGTGTTACGATGGTTTTGTAGTTCCGGTAATGCATGCGCTGATTGAGTTAGCTCTAAGGATTTAGCATCGCTATCTATCTCCGCAAGCATGGTAGCCAATATTGCCAAGCGTTCTTTGACTCTATACGCGTCTTGTATACTACCCTCTAGAATTGTTAATGCTTCAGCGGTAATGCAAGAGGCAGTTTTTGCAATAGATAATTTAAGTTCTTTATTTAACGATAATGGTATGAGAGTATTAATGGATTTAAACTCACGATTATGATCGAGAGTCATTTTGAAAAGAGTTGCCCGCTGTTCGACGGTTGACTCTCGAAAAGATCGTCCAGCAAAGGAGGGCATATGGACTACGGTTCGGGCCATTCCTGTTAATTGCGGTTTGACCTGCGCCATAAGCGCGGCAAACTCCTCTTTCATCATGGCCGCCGTGGTTGCCTACATCATTGCTCTGTCTTGGTCCATCTTGCTGATTTTGGGGGGAGTGTCTTTCTCTTCCCCTTTAGGTGGAGTGGCTTATTTTGCCAAGCGAGCAGGTATACCGCCGTTTTTGATTTGAATTTGATAAATGAAATCAAGATTTTTAATGTGACATCGATGTACATAATGACCTGTTAGATTGCAGTTGGTACACGTGGCTGCCTTTTCTGGACAGTTGCGTGCGTCATGACCACTGTGACCGCACCGGAAACATATACTCACCCTAGGAGTCGTTGGTAAAGATCCAATGGCGGGGGCCCTTAGAGGTCTTTGGTTAGGCCATTAGTTGTCGAGTTAGGATTCAGGTTAGTATTCGGATTAGGGTAATCTTTAGGTGAAGGTTTCGGAGGCTCATGAGCGTCCCACCAACTGGTCTGTTTTTCATACTTTACAGTATTTTCTGTAGCCTGCTCGAAAGTGAATTTAAGGCCATATATTTCGGTCAGACGATTCTGAATGAACAGTCATGATTGTGTGGAAAATTGACCCACTGATGTTTGTACCGCCTCAGCCTCTGACATTAGATCCGGTAGGGCTTCATGCAAAGTTTCCATACGTGACCGCAATACCGGGGTTGTTTCACCCAGTTTGCATTCGAAATTCATTATTTCTTTGACTTGGTCAGGATTGTGCATTCGATATTCGAAATTCATTAATTCTTTAACTTGGTCAGGATTCTGCATTCGATATTCGTCCTGTAATATATCGAAAATTAACGAGACTGGATCTCTTAGAGGGACTAGCATTTCAGGTCTAGCCGGAATTGCATTCTTAGCTGCCATTGCAAATTGATGAGGGACCTCAGGTATTTCAAGTGAAATTTCATTGCCTGCGAAGTCATAAATTGCAAGGACAGCGGGTTGGAAAGGAATTTCAGGGTTGCCAATTATGGCTAGAGCTCCGGAAAAGGCAGGTGCTATTTCAGTCATAGCACAAATTTCCTCATATTTCCATGTATAAATGGATAGGGCAGATCCTTTGAGGTATTTCCCTAGTAAAGGAAAAGCAACCCACAGGTCATAACGACCTTGGTACTGAAACGCGAGGTCACGCATTTCGGTATTGAAAAGGATGCGAAAGTGTGACAAGGACATGGTTTCCTTGAGACCAAAAAAACAAAAATGATGTTTTCCTCCAGTGTCCATAGATGAAGCCATGCCTACGCTAGAAGGATACGAATTAGTGTGTAAGGTACTCTTCACTAAGAAAATTGATGGCGGTAGCCCTAAACCCTGTATGTCAAGTGAGTCAATGTCCGATTCTTCCCTCGAACAGCGGGTGGAAGAGGAAGAAATAGATGACGTAGACCTATCGAGGGAAGAAAGACCAGATCTAGACAAATTGGGTGACCCTAAAAATGGCGACTGAACTTCTGAGTTTGGAAAACATGTCGGAGGGGAGCCGGTCTTAATTGACTCTATGGGCAGCCCCCGGTAAGAACCGGAGCTTTTGGTGGTACCACCCAGAAACTGTAAATTATTCCAGTCCGTTGGCATGTAACTAGAAGATTGTCCTATCCAAATGCAACTAAAGTCTAAACACACAAAAGTATGTTAATAACTGCAAACCAAAAACATTAAGCAGTTCAGTCTATCCTGTATCACTGGTGTTGGTCTACTCGTATTCTATCTTTCACAGTTCCACTCAAATCAAGCCACATCAAGTAAAACTCATGTCACCTATGCAAGTGTTCAAATTAATAGATTTCTATAATATTTTCTAGGTATAAATATGTTAGTATAAAAGGAAAAGAATAGGACGGACAGCCTACCTCCACCTCTTTTCTCTAACCCCCATACTTGTTGTAGTCACAAAAGGATAGAGAGGGTGGTTGAACCATGGCTGCCTTAGTTTAATAGACAGTTATTTTTAGTAGGTTACTCAAAAGAATCCTGACCGACCCAGGACTTGATCTCGGCACTGGCCACCTGTCAAGTCAGCCGGTAATTGTCAGCTTTATCCTATTAGACTAGGACCAATGCTAAATACTATAGGGTATGATAGATATATATTTATTTAGCAGTGAACAAATTCATTTAACTGAAACTGTATACGGCATACATAGATATAGTTTTGTAAAAGTACGAAGTACGATACTATTTTGAAACGGATACCACGCATTTTGTTTCGACAGGGAAACGAATATCACACAAGTATTTATGACGGTTGAGATTGCGTTTTGGTTCATATCCGACGGCGCACATCATCGCCGGGATCCCGAAATGGTCTCTTTGGCGTTTAGTGATGTGGCATGACCTAGCGCCACGTGGAGAGATAACATTCGGTCGAGGGAATTTCGAGGAACGTACGGACGAGTGAATTGTGGACACGTGTCCGCTTAATAGTCTTGTTGTACATAGGTCGTACAAAAGGTACACCGGTAGTAGTACTTTTTGGTACGGTATAGTATTCTGATTGGTACGTACTTCAATACATAGGAGTTATTTGAGGGAATCACGACTTAGACAATTTTGGTAGGTAGTCACCTCTCCCTTTGAGAGTTTGTACAAATTGGCATTTTTGCTGCCTCATAACTTATCGCCTAGTTGGGCGTTTTCATAGATTATTTTTCATACGTACTCAAGGGAGTCCACGCTGCACACGGGTGCAGTTAGATTATTTGCTTGTCTGCTTGGGTAGCACTGGTTGCCATTGAAAGTTGGTTAGCTAATAACTATCTAAAGGCTTCATGTATTGTGTAGTCTAATGGAGGACACAAAATTGCAGGTAATAGGCCCACCCTCTAGGGTGCCCATCTTCAACGGATCGGGGTTTATCTATTGAGAAGCCATGATGACAGGAGCTTTGTGTGAAAAACGATACTGGGGTATTGTTAGTGGAAAAGTTAAACGTCCACCTCAAGGAACACCACCGGGATTTGGTGGAATAAGTTTTTCTGTAGCAACATCTGTTGCAGCACAAGAGGCAAATGATAGGAACAGCAGTATGTCCGAAATGGGGAAAGAAAAGGAGACACCTCTTACTCCTATTGCTTGTAGAAATTGATGGTTCTTTTATTATTTTCTAGGTCTAAAATAAAATGCAAAAAAGAAGCCAAGGTAGTCTGCCTCTAACTTCTCTCTGCAACTCCCACACTTGTTGCAGTCACTGAAAGTTGAAGAGGAAGCTAAAGCCATGGCTGCCTATGCTATCCTGAGATTTACGGGTAGTAGATTAGTTGATTTACGGTAGTAAATTAGTTTATTTACTAAAAGTAATGCTGTCGGACCCAAGATTTGATCCTCGTATCTACCGGCAGTTTGAGCCGCCGGTAGCTAGTTGCTCTATCCATTTAGTCTATGACTAGTGTTAGACTATATAGCGTTTAATAATTACATAAACATTTTTACACTGACAAATTCATTTAATGGAAACTATTTACAGGATACATAGGTTCGGTTATGTAAAAGTACGGATTAACGTACGGACAAGAAACAAGTACCGCACATTCGTTTCGCTATCGCAACAAATACTGTGCAGGTATTTATTACGGCTACGATTAAATCTGCATTTAAATCGGACGGTCGGAATGAATGTCGAGATCGCAAAAGAGGATTTCAGCGGTTTTTGGTCATCGCCACATCGGATGACACGTGGCAGAATGACATTGGATCGCGGCATCTCCGGGGATTAACGAAGTGAATCCGGATATAACAAGTGTCTACATTTAGGCCATGTCGTACAATATCCGTACATAAAGTACACCGGCAGCTGTACTTTTGTGTACGGAAGTGCAATATAATTGGTGTCGTACATCAGTAGATAGAGTTTTAGAGAGAGATAGGACTTAGAAAAATTTGCTACAAACCGGCACTCTAGAAGTTAGAAGAAAAAAGAGACAAGCGACGGAAAGAAAAGGGAGACAAGCGACGGAAACCGCGCACCTACAACAATAAAACACAAGATTCACACGCCAGAATTTATAGACCACGGCAAGTGAGACACAAACTGGAGGGAACCACGCCAGAATTCATAGACCACGGCAAGTGAGACACAAACTGGAGGGAAACCTTGCAGGCTGGCTTGCGCTTGTAGATTAGGTAAGGGCTTTAGTACAGAAAAGAGAGATAAGAAAGCTCAGAGACAACAGCTAGCCAAAGACTAAGGACCCAGAGAGCCAAACCCTAACTGAATAACTAATTGATACTAAATATGCTGCCGAAAAATGCCAACTGAAACAAAAAGGTTGACAAATCCCGAGAATGCAGATTTGCGAGAAAACGACAACTCTCCAATGTTGGATTCCCGTGTTGTAATTTGCAACCATTCCTACGGAGCCACATGGCTTTTATCCTATGTTGTTGTCTATCGTACAGCTACACTTATTCATGAATGTCTTTGAGCAAGCACGTTTCTATGTGTAAACGCTGCCAATTTTTAGAGACGAATGCTGCGTGGCGGCCTCAGAATGCCTTACGTATACACCTCGAGGATATAAACCCTCCCTACACTGCCAAAAATAATGCATGAACCTCCGAGGGTTCACGACTTAACCATCTGTCAGGTTTGGAGCCATTTGAGTTCCTGAATACCGATGCCGAACCGCAATCCCGTTCCACGTCGGTTTCCCGTTGTGTCGTACGTGAATGTAGTACCGCCTTTGATTATATTGTACCTTCAGTTGTACGCCAAATTACAAACCTGTCACGTCACATACACGCCTATTAGTATAGGATACAACAATAATACCCGCCGACGCCTTACGGCATGACAAGGACATAACGTCACCTATCCACCTCAAAAATTTCGGGGAATTGTCGAATATCTAACGACTTAGCCGAGTATGGTCGCACATGCATAAGTGTCATTTTGTCATTGGTTGGCGTTTAACCTTACAGTTATTGAAGGGACAGGCATTCTAGCAACATGCTAGACAAAGCAAGGCACACAAGTTCCACAAGGTACAGAAAGGTGTTGTCTTCATATGTCACACAGAACACATTGACATGTTCCATTGTAGATCACAAATAGCAAGGACCAGATTTACCGTAGCTGGACAAGAGTTACAAGTGTTCAATATTCGATGGTGATCTCCCTTGGAGGCTTATTATAGCTTGGCTATGTGACCACTTGACTGTGACGTGACTACAAAGCCCTATCCAACATTCAAATAACAGTCTATCTAAATAAAAGTCAACACTTGCTTGGATACAGAAAAGATCCTATGTTTAAACCCCGTTATTTCCTTCAAAAGAAAAACAACAAACTCTTAGTTTTTTTAAAGGCCAAAAATATCATACCATAATTGAAGAGGTCTTACATATGCATTTTTTCCACATAGAAAAGGAAACCTTAAAGATTGCCTTTAAGTTGCCCTAGTACCTTGTAAGTCCCGATTTCGTGACTCTTCTTTTCTAGCTCCTTTTGTCGCAAGTCCATGATGTCCATGATTGCTGCAATTTCAATTCCATTAATTTCCGCATCTGCTTCCATCTCCATACCATTCTCCAAAGCTATTCGACATTGAATCTTCTTCATGTCTTTTTGCAAGCTGAGAGTTTTTTTTCTTTTGAACATAATATATAGAGGTAACATATTGTGGTTTTTGAGGAACCCGGTTGCCTGCATCGCAGATTCTATCGTATTTACGGACATTTCGAGAGGATCCAAGAATTCACATACACCAATGACAGCTTTTTCACTCACGGTTGGATATCGCTCTAACAACGAATCTACCACACTATATATTGTGTCACAATTTTCCCTCGCTTTAAAAGGAACAGACTCCAATACTCTTGTAAAATCTTGGAATTCAAAATCTTCTTTGTGTGAAATTGCCCACATGAGGTATTGGTCAATGAGAGCCACAAAACGTTTTTGGTTCTCGGAAGGTTCTTAGTCATCGTTTTGATCCGTAAAACTCCTAAAATGGCGCGAGAGGAGATTCAAAATCGAATTGTTTGTCAAACCCTGAATTTTCGGTAATGTCAATTCGTCCGATTCTAAGGTCAAAATTTGAGAGATGGTAAAGGGTGATATTATAGTTTTCTTCAAATATCAATTGCAGCACTAAATAGGAAATGAAAAAGGAAAAAAAAGAAAAACAGAAAACTGAAGAACTGGAAATGTTGTCAGAATGATTGCTTCACAATGTATATCCTTTGTTTTAAGGTATTTGAGATTCAGTTAGCTTCAATGAACGACACAAACTTCCAGCATAGTTTATACAACTAGTGGAAAACAAAAAGTGGCAAACAGAAAAAAATGAGAACAACTAATATACTTCAACAAGTCTAAAAGGTTACAATCCTTTGAGAAGCAATACATGATTTTTTCCCTTGATTTTGTTTTCCTTTCTTTTTCATTTTTTTGTTGACATCTAACAAAATTTGCAGGAAACCAGGATCGCCAATTGTGGTGCAGTGTCTGAGTTTCAATGCAACATGTGATCTCAAAATAATATCCGGCAATAACTTCACTGTCCTATACCTAGTGTGTCTGTGACGTGATATCGTACTTCCCTATGGTGACTCATCATGCTAATCTAGTGACTTTTGACAATGGAGGTTCTCGATGGGAAGGGCGTGATGGGCAAAAGATAGAGAAATCAGAGAAAAAGATTAATGATAATAGATTTAAGAAACAAGACGGGGAGCAATGTGAAACAAAGAACAAGAAAATCAACAAGAAATACAAGAGGAGAAGCATAGGGTAAAAGATGTCTTCCTAGCCTAATTTGTGGATCTTTATACAAATTATAGACGTTTGGTTGTCGTTCTAAAAGCCTTTAAATAGGCGTTGTCACTCCGTCCGCGCGTTGTCCGTCTGCACGCCTGTACGGAAGCGTTTGTATGACGTGACACGGTCCATGTCCGTTTTAATGGGCACCAATGAGGAAAGGTATCGTGGCATCTCTTCGATTAGTGTATGTTAACCGCCAAGCCAACGCGTTAGTTAGCGGACGGTCAACGGTAAAAAATCGGTGGCGCGCAGTGTGTAGATGTCCCGTCTTAAAGTCGACCCGGTTCGCGATAGTGTCGCAAATGGTGTGCATACAACAAAACACGGTCCATGTTGTGGAACAGGCATTGGTTTTCTAGTCAGTTCAAAAATTAACAATAAAGTACGAAGTCTACTGTAGCTAGTGTTGGGTATCGAGGACCACTTGCCGATATTCGATATGTACCGAATTTTAGGTACCCGATAATCGATATATCGCTTCGATATATCGATTATCGAAATATCGCTTCGATATATCGATTATCGAAATATCGCGATATATTTCCGATATATCGCCGATATATCGTATCGACGATATATCGAAAATGAAAATTTTAAATTTTTTTTTGAAACCCCCCCCCCCCCCCACGAGCGCTCGGGGGGGGGGGGGGGGGGGGGGGGGGGGGGGGGATTTCCGTACGATTTTTCGTACAGTTTTCCGTACTCTCACTGTACGGACAAGCAATTTTTGCGATGTATATCGCGATAATTTATGTTGGTCCCGGTACGATATATCGAGGAATCTGTTCGATCGATATTCGATATATCGAATATCGAAATTATCGCGATATGAAACTACCCGATACCCAACACAGTCTGTAGCTCTAAATTATTGTCAACGAAATAAACGTAACCGCGTAACCGTAAAGTACAATGTACGGAAAGGTAGAATTGGTTACGGCGAATGACAAATTTGAAATTTTCGGAATCTACGATGAAAGAATTTGTAAACGAACACGACAAACACAAAAGGACGGCTTTATAATAAGTACAATGTGTGCGGATGGTACAGTACAATACAGTACAGTACTGTAATAAAATTATCCGCACATTACGGAAGAATTTACGTGACCGGCGTAAAACAGCGTTGAAAAACAATACCACGTTGAAAAACAACACCGCGTTGAAAATAATGAAATTATGACGCGGTTCATGCAATGGAACCAGCGTGGCTTTACTTTTCAAAAAAAGAAAAATCGGAAAGGCAAACGTTCAAGTCTTCGCTTCAAGTGCAAAAGGCGTACTTTTTCACACGCCCACTCGGTAGAAAACTGTACGGATTGTTTTAATTCATGCCAACCATCGTCACCATACAGCATACTTCATCGAATGTACCGAGTTTGTAAATCCTCCAGAAAACAAAAAAATAAATGGGAAGGTTAGGAAACTTTTTCGGAAATTTTACGGATAGATTCTATTGATATTTTTTGTTTTCTTCTAATATGGAGAGCCAAAATATGTACATTTCAAAGAAAATCCATCAAATTTAATTTTTTTAAATCTAAAACACTCCTAATATTCCAAAAACACTGAGAAAACGGGCCATAAACCCCGAAAACCCCAAAAACCCCAAAAACCCCAAAAACCCCAAAAAACCCAAAAACCGAAGACACCGAAATCCCAAAATCCTAACGTTCGTAAACCCTTTAAAATCCCAGAATCCCAAAAAACCAAAACTCCAAAAAACCTCAAAAACCACACAAATAAGCATAAACCCAAAAAACTCCACAAAAAAACCCACAAAAATACCAGCATTGGGGGGGGGGGGGGAGAAATTCATCATAAAAACAAAATAATACTTTTGAAAATCCCTTTTCAAAAACACCATTTCAAAGACGCGATTTAAAAAACCCCATTTGAAAAGCTTCATTTAAAAAACCCCATTTGTACCCTTTACGAAATCCACGAGATCCTTTGCTGCTCCTTCACCGTCGGCTTCCGCGACATTTTTATCATACATCAGAAAACGACAAAATCTGTACGGACGGCAGCATCTGGAAGCACATTCGTTTCCATCCCAAAAAAATTGGCTTTTGTGGCTGCGCTGTTTCGAGGGATAGAAGCCATGGCGGAGGGTTGGCGGGGGTGAGGGTGGAGGAGGAGGGAAGGGGACGAGAGGGGAAGGGAGAGGGAGTGAGGGAAAGGGAGAGCCGAGGAGGGAGGAGGAGAGGAGAAGGAGAGGGAGAGGCGCAAGGCGGGAGAGGGAGAGGGAAGAGGGGGGAAGAGGGATGAAAGGGTCGAGACTCAATCGGAATGCGCAGAAAATTAACAAATTACACAATGCGGAAGCGAATTTAACTTAAATCAATTATCAACCAGCTCACATACATTAAATTCTCATGAACATAGATAGAGACATTACACAATTCAGAAGAAGAAATCTCACATTAATTCTCATACATTAACTCTACAATAATTTATCCTTAGTTGTTTCTAATTCCCTCACTGGCTGACATTTTTTTTAACTTAATCGCTAGATTACATCCAGAAATCTAATTCTAAAAGCGTCACATGCACTTGGACGCAAAATAGAGTACGACGCAAAGTGAAAATTCTCGAAAGGGAATTGCTAATCGCAGAGACGATTTTTGCTGCGCGCAAGTAGTCGTCAGAAATTGTACATTTGAAGTACAGTTTTGTACAAGCTACGTACCTTTAAGTTCAAATTAGACGGTCAATCCGTCGAACAACTTTGACTGGCGGAATATTGTAACGGCGGTTAAAAAAGTGTCGCGCTTGCGAACGTCGACCGTCATAAAAAAAAAAAATCACACGGCCGGCGCATGTTTACTGTAACCAAACTGCGGCAGCCACATATAAATAAAATGGCTGCGCGCAGATAGTTCACACTGACATTTGACTTGGACGCTGACACCAATTAAAGGACGACGTGCAACATGTATGAACTCGCACGAAAGGAAATAAACTTAGTACAAAATAAAGAAGCGTACCCGCTTTTAAATATCGATGAAACTAAGATGACGCGTCGTCACGCTCGACCACATGAAGTCACACTATTTACGAATCAACACCTCTACAGAACGTACTTTACGGGTTCAGCGTCCTGGTTCGCGAGTAGATTTCATTTTTGCGAATAAGTCAAATGTCAGTGTGAACTATCTGCGCCCAGCCATTTTATTTATATGTGGCTGCCGCAGTTTTGTTACAGTAAACCTGCGCCGGCCGTGTGAATTGTTTTTCTTTTATGACGGTCGACGTTCTCAAGCGCGACAGTTTTTTAACCGCCGTTACAATATTTCGCCAGTCAAAGTTGTTCGACAGATTGACCGTCAAATCTAAAATCAAAGGTACGTATCTTGTACGAAACTGTACTCCAAATGTACAATTTCTGACAACTACCTGCGCGCAGCAAAAATCGTCTCTGCGATTAGCAATTCCCTTCTCGAAATGAAACATCGAGAAGTACAGTACTTAAAGTACGACTTAACCTACGCGAAACGAAACTGCAAGAAGTACTACGCATGAACCGAAAGTACTAGAAGTCACGTACACAAACGAAATAGACCAAACCGTTCACACTTAGGGTGACGTTCCATCAGGCGAAAAGTGGCGTAGTTTACAGTAATCCGGGGCCCTCGGTAACAAATCTTACAGCCTATTTTGTTTTTATACGAAAAACAACATTACAGAGAATCTTGCCGATACTCTCCGAAGGTCTTGGAGGTAATACTGGCCGTCGGATGTTCGAAATCGTCACTAAATTCTGTACATTCCGATTCGTCCGTCCTTACAATATAGTCTCCTCGATTTCCCACGTGTCAGTATCGACCGAGATCGCAAAACCGACATTAACAATGAACCCAACGGCAACAAATTTGATATTTAATTGCATTAAAAGTAAACAAAATTAGAAAAGAAACTAAAAGTGGATTAAAGTGAATAAAATTAAAGAAAATAGTTTTAGACATTAAACACTAAGAGTGTACCTGACATATCATGTGGAGATGAACTGCGATAATGAATCTAATATTCATTACTGAAAATTTGGATCATTAACTCTAATTTTAACATACTAGAATCTACATCCAATTCTGACTTTCAAGCTTTTGTTGGAAAATATTAGTACAAATGTGATAATGTATCCTGTACGCCAAAATATTTAATGGCAATGTGCAAAAGATGTGACTTATTACAAACATTAAATTATATTCAGGAAGTTTTGGCATCAAATCCAAAAAAACCTACTTTACATCACAGTTAACCTACAATTTGATAGTTTTCCGTTCGAAGTAAGCAACTTCTCTCGCTGTAAGAAAATTTAAAATAACGCGCCCATAAAGTTCTTCGGATCTTACAAAATAGTCGAAACTCAAAAAAAAAAAAGTTTCGGTATGCCTCTTGTAGTTCTTCCACTTTATATTCAACATTATTTACGGTACCCAACAGTGCCCATCCTCTCAACAGCAATCTTAAACAGCAAAAAAGAAATATTTGTATAGTTCCATTTTTGCATGTTAATTTTTATTTTTTAGCGGAGAATTAGTTAACGGTCTCCTCTGTCATATGTCACATCACGATTAATAATCTAAAAACTATGTGAAGGGGAAAAGTCATTTTGAGTGCCCAAAATATGTAACAGTTGTGGCAATAAGCACTGGACACCCGTACACTCGCTCCCCCTCTCTTTCTCCCGCTCCCTCACTTTCTCAAACACATATTTCATATATTGTAGGGTAGTTACAATTCCAATCGTCTCCTTTCCCTCTTTAACCGATGTCTTCCTAACCTCTTTGCCCCCATATTTGCCTTTTCTCTTTATCTCTTCCTTCCTCTATCAAGTCCTGCCAAAAAACCAGCACCGCCTCCTCACCCCGCGCAAAAAAGTACACTATGCCTTTTTCTTCACAAATATTCAGACAGTTGAATAAGAATGTGATTGCCGGTGAGTATGGTAAACTTACATACATACATACATACATACATACATACATACATATATATATATAGAGATATGTAGATATATACATATATATATATATATATATATATATATATATATATATATATATATATATATATATATATATATATATATATATATATATGCCAAAAACTTCATAATCCTAAACTTTATCCCCTTATTCAAGCTTCAAAGGATACAAAAAATGTTATGACATAAGTTGACTTTAGGAAATGAAATAACAATCACATTTATGGCAAAAAAGGAATGTTTGCACAAAAAAATAACGCATAAGCTACTTGAATTGGAAGATGAGATTTGAAACATCTGTACGAAAAAGTCCTGGCAAGAACATCCGCTTTCAAAATTATAGTAATTTCCGTGAAAATATCATTTCAAACGAAGACAGATGTCAATAAAAATTATCACAACTCACAAATAAAAAAGTCTAGGAATCTACAACAAGTCATAAGAACAAATGGACTCGTTTAAAGCGAAACAGGTGGAAATTGCTTCTAAAAACCACATCTATCTCTATAGTGTCTTTTTATCGTTTTTATGCACCACCATACACCATTTTTTTGTGACACTTCACACTTTTTTTGTCGATCCCAGTAAGAGGACTCTATCCGAAAATTTACTTCATCTAGACTTAGCGCTTTCAATTTTTTCTATTTTGTTTTCAAATTTCTTCGACCGGCTTCCAATGTTTTACGGATTTATCATCACCGCCGGACCAAATACTTCCATCCGAATCACAAACCAAAGCTCTCACCGGAGCAGAATGTGCTTTCAAAATTGTCACACATATGGGTTTTCTCCATGTTTCCACCCATCCTCGAATACTTCCTTCCTCTCCCCCCGACCACAAAGTCTTCCTTTCATCCAAACACAAACAGGAAACACTTTTCGGATGTGCCTTCCAATCGCTTACAAACTCCCCATCTAAATCCCAGCAAAATATTTTTCCGTCGTTTTGTCCTCCCCACAAAAATTCATTTGCCACAAGTGAAGAAACCAATCTTGATGACTCGCTAGGAAATAAGTCAAGACCTTTCGTCCAACGCATAATGGTTCCATCTTTATGAGCTGACCACAAATGATTTCTCACATCGTTGCATAAAGAAGTGACAGCAGTCATTCGATTAGTCGATCTCCAGTCACTTTGGAGTTTAGATTCCTTCAAACTCCAACCCAAAATTTTTGAAATACCGCCCACATAGCATTTGTTCTTTTCTTTTGCTTTAAGTGGACCTTTGATACAACTCCCTGTTTCAACTTGGGATTTCAGAACCATTTCTTTCGTGACTTCAAACAACAATAATTCTCCGCTACTATAAGCAACCCAAAGTTGTCCCGAATGGTAAGCGAGAGCAGCCACAATACGATCTTGTCTCTTTGTAAAACATTCCTTTGTTTCTATTTTCCAATGAGAAATGTAATCTCCGCCAATCAAAATATTTCCGTCGCCGGTCAAGATCAGATCACGAATACCATAATCAACACTTATTTCTGTGGCTACAGTCATCTTTAGTTGTTTTTCGATCTGTGAACAACCAACATCAAAAATAATATAAAACAAAGAAGAGTGGATCAGTACCTGCTGGAGAGCAAAATTTCAGGCGATATCCGATATTCACCGCAATGTACAATCCGAGGCGATATGCGACATCACCCAATATTTAGAGTACAGTACGAATGACGTGATACTCGAATTCTGTCCGCAGATTTGATGTCAGCAACGATTTATGACACAATGTCACCGACTCACCTCAGAAAAACCGGCGAACCATCGAATATGTAACGACTTAGCCGAATACGGTCGCACATGTACAGGTCTCATTATGTCATTGGTTGGCGTTTAGCCTTACAGATGAGGCTCAGTATGTGACCACTAGACTAGAACATGACCACAAAGCCTGAAGTTTAGCCTGAAGTCTGTTAGATTTACTTCAGTGAAATCCGGGATTCGGCATTTCGGCATGTCCCACACAGGGGAAAATTGAGCCGAGCTCGAACCTACGACCTTTGACTTGAGTTATCAACGCACTAACCACTTGCCACCAGCTCGATGTAGATCCTCGGGGTTCCGTACCCATTTATATCGAGCGGCTTCAACTATGGAATTACCATATTCTACCCCGTATTGAACCGGCATCCACGTGCCAATCCAACAAAGTCAACATCCATTGACTCAAATGGCCGATCTAAAATTTCAGTAACATTCTTATCTAAAAAAAAAAATCAACACTTGCTCAGATGGATGAAAATTTCTTCCCAAGTAAAGCAATAAACCATAGTCTTATTAAAGGCCTGCAATATCATACCATAATTTAAGAGGTCTTACATATGCAATTCTTCCACATAGAAAATTAAACGTTAAAGATTACCTTTAAGTTGCCCAGATTCAGTTCCTTGTAAGTCGAGATTTCGAGACTCTTCTTTTTTAACTCCTTTTGTAGCAAGTCAATGTCCTCCATGATTCCTGCAATTTCAATTTGATAATTTTCCGCATCTGCTTCCCTCTCCATACCATTCTCCAAAGCTATTCTCAATTCAATCCTTTTCATATCTTTCTGCAAGCTGAGAATTTTTTTCTTTTGAACAAAATATAAGGAGGTAACGTATTCTGGTTTTAAAGGAATCCGATTCTTCCGTATCGCAGATTCTATAGTGTTTTCGGACATTTTGAGAGGATCCAAGAATTCACATAAACGGATCAAGTTATTTTCACTCATGGTTGGATATCGCTCTAACAACGAATCTATCACAGTATATATTGTGTCACAATTTTCCCTCGCTTTGAAAGGAATGGACTCCAATATTGTCGTGAAATCTTCGAATTCATAATCTTCTTTATGTGAAATTGCCCACAGGACGTAATTGTCAATGAGACTTCCAAAATGTTTAAGGTTCTCGGACGGTTCTTTGTCGTCATTTTGATCCGTAAAACTCTTAAAATGGTGAGAGACGAGATTCAGGATCGAATTGTTTGTCAATCCCTGAATTTCCGATAATGTAAAATTAACCAAATCTCTAGTTAAAATTTCAGAGAGAGAAAAGGGTGCCATCATAGTTTTCTCCAAATTTCAACTGCAACACTAAATAGAAAATGGAAAAGGCAAAAAAAAAGAAAAACGGAAAACGGAAAACTGAAGAACTGGAAACTTTGTCAGAATGAATACTTCGCCATGTATTATCCTTTCTGTAAAGGTATTTGAGATTCAATTAGCTTCAATGAAAGACAGAAACTTCAAGCTAAGTTTATACAACCAGTAGAAAAAAAAAAGTGGCAATCAGAAAAAATGAGAACAGCTATATGCCACAACAGCTCCAGAAGGTTACAATCCTTTTATGAAGACAATACATCATTTTTTTCCTTTGATTTTATTTTCCTTTCTCTTTCATTTCTTTGTTGACATCTAACAAAATTTGAAGTAAACCAGGATCGCCAATTATGGTGAATAGTCTGAGTTTCAATGCAAGAAGCGATCTCAAAATAATATCTGGCAATGACTTCACTATTCTATACTAGTGTGCCTGTGACGTGACATTGTACTTCCCTATGGTGACTCATCGTGTTAATCTAGTGACTTTCAACAATGCAGGTTCTCGAAGGCAAGGGCATGATATGCAAAAGAGAGAGAAATTAAAGAAAAAGTTCAAAGATAATGGATTAAAGAAACAGGACATGACACAAAGAACAAGAAAATAAACAAGAAATACAAGAGGAGAAACACAGGGTAGAAGATGTCTTCGCAGTGCAATCTGTGGATTAAATAAAAAATGAACAATAAAGTACTAAACTGTAGCTATAAATTAGGGTAACCTTCCATCAGGCGAAAAGTGGGGTTGTTTACTAGAGAAAGTACCTTTCCGTACTAAGTCGTACTGTTTTTTTTTTTTTACAAAAGATGTTTACCAGAAATTCGTTAAGATTCTCCTGACTTTTTGGCGAAAACTTCCACCGCCCGATTTTGAAATTTCGGCGCAAACGCCCGTTCTATCCAGTAGACCGCCAATCGTTATTAGCGTTGTGTACGCTAATTCCGTCTCGCTTTTTTTTGTTTATTCTCAAATAGAATTATCCACACTATTTGAAAAAAACTCTAATTCCTAATTAGAATAGACGATTTCTTCGAAAATTTACAAATTCCCAATTAGCGTAAACCACGCTAATTATTCGTATACGCTAAAAAAACTTACATGCTAATAACGATTGGCGGTGTACCTGGCGAGTCTCCTCCGACTGTCCTCAGGAGGACACTTTGCGCTTACTGATTGGTCCACTTGTAAAAGTCAGAGTCGATCCACGACGGACGTGAAGCTATAAACTTACATGTGGCAGATGGCGTGTACCTTCTGACATCAAAGCCACCCTGTTCGACGACAAAATCTTGGTTGTAGGATATCTTGTCACGCCTCCGCTGGTACAGCGATAATACATGAACGTACAAATAGTACATTCATGGACATTTGTACGAATTTTCATTTTGCAACGGTTTTCGTGACCGTTGGAACAACGACAAATACAAGGATGTACAGATTGTACATTAGCGTGACGCTACTAGATATTTAATCTGCGTCCGCCCGTACAGATACGCAGTTGAGATTTTGTCCTTTTCAAAACTTTCATTAATCCCGGGCGGGTCAGCAGAATCCTACGTGGTACCAATCGCAATCTAACACGTAAACAATTTTCACTTCACTGGCACGACCTGATGGAAAGGTGCTACAAATATTACTGCCAGTAAACGTGACCGTACGATTTACTGGGAACGCCTGATGGAAGATTACCCTAAAATTCCTTTTTGAAAAAGTTCTATCACATAAATTAAAGTAAAATACTCTAATTATTTTTTTTAGTTTTTTTCATAGTTGTTCAAATCGCGCGATTTTTTCCTTTTTTCCGATTAAAACGTATAGTTCGTGACTTTTGAATAAATCGGGAAAAAACGCGATGTACTTTCTGTCCGGTAAACTGAACGGCTAATTCACGGAAACTGTACGGTATTTTCCGATATCTGTACGGTTTTGTACGGTAAATGTACGAAATTTGACGAAAAGATACGTTGCACTTCGTAGTACTTTCTGTCCGGTAAACTGAACAGAATTTTACGGAAATGTACGTAATTGTACCAAAAATGTACGGACTATTACGAAAAGATACGGGAAATGTACGAAAATGGTATAAACTGCGATATATGTGAAATTTATTTTTGTTTACATGTACGGAATAGTACGGACGAAAATTCATTAACGATTTTTACGATTTTTTCAAAAGGTTCAATGCGTTTGTTACGTATAATTCGTCACGATTAAATCGTTCGCACTAAAAGAAAAGCATTATCAGGCATGTAAAAACCATGTTAATGCATGTAAAGGCATTTTAAGACAAGTCAAATGGCCTGTCTTTCATGATGCTTCACGTTGCATAGAAAAGCAGTTTAAAGCATGTAAATGGCATGTTTTGGCATGTCTATAGCCTTTTATGGCATGTCAAAGGCACTTAATCGGCAAGTCAAATGGCCTGTCTTTCATGTAGCGCAAAAAAGGGCTAAATAAGTTT
>JBBHKE010000368.1:170150-176904 GCA_037447655.1 Zygnema cylindricum | reverse complement strand
TTTTTTTTTTTTTTTTTCATCCCGTTTTTTTTTTTTTTCCCCTTTTTTTTTTTTTTCTTATCAATTTTGTGGTTTTAATGTTGACTTTCCTTTTCTTTGATTCTGTTATAATTTTTTTTTTTTTTTTCAGTTCTATTACTTTTTATTACGAAATTATAATATTCTACGGCAGAACATTTTATAAATACATTTTTAAAAAATTGAGGAGAATCTTATTATCATCTTTGGTTCAAATTTCAAAAATTCTATGGTACCGGCATTGTTCATTAAAGTTTCACATTTGAAATTTAATTCGATATTATTTTGTACAGTGCGCACTTTATGTACGAGACTTTACGAAATGGAAACGGAACTGCAGGTGTCAACCATTACCGTTTTAAAATTGCCGTACATCCATGTAATGTACGGCAGATTTACTATTCGGCTATATTTGTACAATATTGTACGGAAAACATTCATATAATGTACAACTGTCTTAATACTCAAGGTATGTCCCCATGTATTAAAGATTCGACTTTTTCTGTCGTTTTCGCCAAAAACGCAACGCCGTACGAGAAAAACTTTTATCGTACGAGAAAACCAATTCTTCAAAAGTACAGCAAACGTCAAGTCGATACTTTGAATGTACTTCATGTTTGTCGTCAAGTGAACGCATTTTGGCGTTTTGCGTTTTTCGACCCTCGGGGAAAGAGAATCCAACCCGTCAAAAAACTTCATCGGAAATCACCTCGCGACTGGATTTCAGGGAAAGTACAGTACCGCCAAAACAGCGAATGAAAAACGGCCCACGCACGCGCCACTCGAGTGGTAAAAATTTAGGTCGAGGGAGAGCAATCGCTATTTTTTCTCCCTGCCCGTCACTAGCATGTACGGAAAAGACGAAATTGTACGGAAAAAATCTGCAGGCCCGTAGTGTTGGGTATCGAGGACAATTTACCGATATTCAATATGTATCGACTTTCAGGTACCCGATAATCAATATATTGCTTCCATACATTGAAAAGGTAAATATCGCGATATATCGCCAATATATCGTGTCCCAATATATCGAGGCTTTTCTAAAAAAAAAATGTAACTATTATTGCAACTGTTGCTAGTAGTGTTGGGTATCGGGTAAATTCATATCGCGATAATTTCGATATTTGATATATCGAATATCGATCGAGCAGACTCCTCGATATATCGTACCGCGACCAACATAAATTATCGCGATATATATCGCAAAAAATGGGTATCCATACAGCATAAGTACAGAAATTAGTACGGAAAATCATACGAAAAATCGTACAGAACCCCTCCACCCACTGAGCGCGCGCGTGAGAAAAAAATCAGGAAGAAAAAACAAAATCGCATAAATATCCGAATATTTAGCTTCTAGGTACATGGATTCGATATATCGATTATCGGATACCTAAAATTCGATATATATCGAATATCGGCAATTGGTCCTCGATACCCAACACTAGTTGCTAATTGTTACTGCTGCTGCTGCCATTACTTGTGCGAATGCAACTGTTACACCGCCAATCGCTATTAGCGTAGAAGTTTCTTTAGCACATAAGAATAATTACAATGGTGTACACTAATTGAGAATTTCAAAATTTTGAAAGAAATCGTCTACTTTAATTAGAAATTAGGGTATTTTTAAATAGTATGGATAATTCTATCTAAGAATAGAATAAAAAAAAGCGGGACGGAATTAGCGTACACTACGCTAATAGCGATTGGCGGTGTAGTACTAGCTGCTGCTACTCCAAATTAATGAAAAAAATAATAAACATTCACATTTTGTACACTTCATAAAATAGTTAAGAAAAATAATAATAAAAATTCACATTATGTACACTTCTAAAAAAAACCCCTAAAAATTAGAATAGAACTTATAAAATAATACAAGATAGAATAATTTATAATAATAAAAAATAATAGAATTATAACTTTTCGTATGTGAAGTTCTCTACGTACAAAATAAGTAATTATATAAATTACAGAATTAGTACACCGCAAATCGCTATTAGCGTCAAGGAATAAATAGGGTAAAAATAAAATAAGTGTTATTAAAGCTAATTGGGAAAAAAAAAATCAAAAAACACATATATACTAATTAATCACTAACTCTAATTTTTGGGTTTTTTCGAATAATAAATACCCGTTGTATCGATGTCTACATCAATATATGTACCCGTACAAAATCTGATAATTAGTACGCCGAATTCTGAATATTCGAGTTTGCGTCTCTTATCCCAG
The DNA here is from genome assembly GCA_037447655.1 of Zygnema cylindricum. NCBI lineage: Eukaryota > Viridiplantae > Streptophyta > Zygnematophyceae > Zygnematales > Zygnemataceae > Zygnema > Zygnema cylindricum. The sequence continues at coordinate 174,657 of JBBHKE010000368.1, read as the reverse complement.
TGCACATTTGCATGCGTGCACGATTACATTAAATGACTTTTTGTACATTTTTATTTCATAAAGCACATTTTGGACAGGACAAACCCCGTCCGTACACCACAATATAAACATCGCGGTGTACTTCGTTATAAACGCAAATTAAAAAAAGAACCTTAAAAGGCGTAAAAGAAAAAATAGAATTATTGATTGTATTTCGGAAAAAAAAGGGCACCGAATTAGCATCATTGACGCTAATAACGATTCAGGGTGTACTTTTTTGTCAGTAATATTTTGCGACGTCTACCTCTAATTCACAAAACGAAATCACGTCGTACGGAGCGTATCAAAAAAGTTGTCTTTATCACTAAAATAACATATTACATAAAATATTAAATTTTAAAAAAAATACTATACATCGCAATATATATCGCGATAAACAATATTGGTCTCGGTACGATATATCGAGGATTCTGCTTGATCTATATTCGATATATCGAATTTCGAAGTTATCGCGATATGAATTTGACCGATACCCAACACCAGAGGTCACAAAAGTCAAAATTTTAGATAACCGAAACCGACCGTTTTTTTTTTCAAAAATCTGAGTACCCGACGCCTGACTGGGTTATCTCACGCTCCTAAATTGATAAGCGTTAACCAAAACGCGTTTACGAAAATATAAGTTAACCAAAACTCGATTTCTCGCGACTAACTGTACCCTCCCGTACCAAAAAAAGTACAAAATTACAACACTCATTGCCATTAGCGTTGAGCATTTGTTACTGTTAATAAAAAATTATGATGAATAACACTATCTAATACAAGGAGACGTGGCAGGTTGTAGTCCACGTCTTTAAATAACGTTGTTAACTCTATTTTCTGATTTTCGACTTATTAACACTAATAACAATGAGCGGTGTAGTGGTACATCTCCCTTTGCAAAAAAACAGTTCGTGTACCTCTTCTTTTTACTATTTTGTCTTTTTGCGCTCTGTCTTGACAAATATTTTTTTTCCTCGTTAGTTACCTCCCTCAAGAGATTTTTCCCTAATTTTGTTAGTATCTCTTAGACTAATGTTTAAACTCTTACATTAATGTTTTTTCTCTCGCAAATCTAAATTTTTCGCTACATTTTTTGGACGGTTTTTCTTTCGACTACTATGCTATGTTATGAATTATGCAAAAACGTTAAAGTTTTTATTATGTATCTATAAAATAAACATCTTAGTAAATCACATGGAAAATCAACGTTTCAATCCGTCATTAACGAGCGTTTTTTTGTTTGTGGTAATAAGAACCTCGATTTCGTTATCGCTCTCACCAGAAAATTTGAGGAAACCGTCCATACTTTGCGATGTTTTTCACTTTTTTGCTATACGTTGAGGACTACTAAAATCAACGTCATCACCAAGGTCGATTGTGAGTGCCAAAGTTTGACCCTCGTGCTTTTGATTTCGGTTTTCGATACCCCAATTATTTCAAGCCTATATTTTTGTCGGGGATCTAAGAGAGCCGCAACAATATGATACTCATGAAGACCCTTCTTTGGTAGTGCAAGTTTTATAAAAAGTTACATCATTTTTTGCAAGTTTGGGGAATCGGAGGGCATTCTTTTTCACCGTCATTATAAGATGTTATTTTTATCTTATAGTGGTTTTGGAGATACGATAGTTTAAAGAAAACCAAATGTAAAGTTAGTTCTTTTTATTTTTCCAACATTAGAGTCGCTTCTTGAAACCTTTCAAAAAATCGTATAAGTTTAGTAAAGTGAGTCTTATCAATACAAACAAAAAGTATTAATTTATTTTTTGCTTGAGCGATTAGTCCTATCTCATTAAATGCATCGTAAATACTCTTAAGCATTCGGAGCAAAGAATTCTACTGTGTTGAGTGTTCTTGTTTTAAAGTGTTTTTCAAAAGATTTTGTAAATTACTCTATTTGAAAAACGCGACAAATGATTTACACACGTCTATTAGATCAAACTATTCAAGAACTTCCACATTGTATTTGTATTTTTTGGAAAATCAGCTCTTGTTCAAAATCTTTGTCACAATTGTAGCAACTTTATGGTCCGCGCAAGGTATCCAAGTAAACATACTCGGTAGACCTTCAGCCGCACACATGTTAGAGCCACTAAAGGTCACAACATCGCAACGATATTCCAAAACATGAAAATTGGAAATTTCAAAATTGGTCAAACAATTTTTGAAAACCGATAAACCCTTTTCCGCGATATGTTTTTCCTCCGGAAAATGATCGACTTGAAGCGTCCGTGCATAAATTTGAAATTCTTTGTCAATACGATGAGCTGTTACTGACATGATTGAGGTACTTTTAATTTTCTCGGTCTAGAGATCGGTCGTAAAAGTGGTAGAAGCATTGTTTTCAATATTTTCTCTAAGTTTTGGGATGATCAAACTGTGAATATCTTTGGCCGAAGATATGATGTGGTTTTTCATGCTATTGACGGACGGGAGCAGTTGGTTGATGTTAACACTTTTGTTGGACGCAACACCAACATCAAACAATGCTTGACAAAATACTTAAAAACCTTGGAAAAAAAGAAGAAGAGAATACCATACAATTACCATGATCAATAAATAAGGTTTATACCAAAACTTTTATTTTATGGATAGACAAATAAAAAACAACATCATGACAAACCAAGTAATAATAATAATAAAAAAAATAAGCGTACGAATATAAATTATTGATAAGAAAAAAGTGATGACGCTCCAAAAAATATATATTTATTAACAAAACAAGTTATAATGACATGTACATTAAAGCCATCCTAAACAGAATTCAAAATAAATCATACCTGAACCAAACACTTTACAATAGAGTACGATTTGCGGCCCATTATCTTCCAGTAAGATTTGCAAAATGAATAGTGTTATTACCGTGTCAAATTTGCAACAGTAATCATGATGATAATGTACTTCCAAGATACCAAGAGTACAAAGTACAATAATGTTGGATAGTACGGACAGTTTAAAACTTTCATTTTTTTTCGTTTTTTGCTTACTCGACAATAACCGTTTTTTTTTTTCCTGTGAATAAACCGCCCGAATCCGCCCGGCCGCCCATATTTGGCAACCGAATTCGTTCCGTGTTCGACGCGGACCGTTGGTCAACGGTCGGTTACGGTTTCGGTTGACCGTTTGCGACCTCTGCCCAACACTACTGCAAGGGTCTCGGACCTCCACTTCAAACATGGGTCCTTTACAAAATTTTGGGTCGTCGTCGCCTCTCCCCTCTCCCTCTTACACTGTCACTTTTATCTCACACTTTTAGAATTGAGGCATGACAAATACTGGTATGAAATGAAAGATTTTTGAAAAACAAAAAAAGTTCTTGAATTTGTGTCGTCAACGTTGTCAAAAGTGAGCATGGCGTCACAATGTCACAACACCCTAAACATCTAATATGTCACAAAATGACAAAAATCTACAACGTCTACAATTGTCGCTATTTTTGTTTGCGTCGCGTATTGTCGAAAGTTTTGTAGTCGTCTTCATCCGTCACAAAGTTGTACTTACGTCTACAACCGTCACATGTCAATGTTCCAATTTCATTTTCTTTTTGCTTTGCCCATTTTCTAAAAGGGGAAAGCATTGTAGTCGCCTTAGTCTCTGGTGACAACGAGAATTGATCATTGGTTTTTTTGTTTGAGATCTTGAGCCGTTGAACATTTTGAGTTTTGTTTGTCGTCTTTCGTGACAGCGATTGTTGACCGTCGTATTTTTTTAGTGTAAGATCGTGAGCCGTTGAATGATTGTAGAATTTTGTTGTAATGAAAGTAGACACGTGGAACAATATTACTTGTTGTATTTCGCGAGGTTGTATTCTGCCAACATAATAGTACCGCTGAAATAATGACGTAGTGTTCGTTCATTTTCACCCCGGTCTTCTTGCCGAGATGATAGTACCGCTGAAATAATGACGTAGTCGTTATTTTACTTCGCGTCAATTCTGCCGACATGATAGTACAGAAATGATCTAGATAGATCACGCGTGCAGTTCCGAAGTTCGTCATTTGAACTACGTCAGTCTACGCCGTTCATTTCCAATCAGAATTGCAGTTCTGATGATGACGATGATGATGATGATGATACCGATGATGATAATGACGATGATGTTGCGATTATGATGACGATGATGATGATCATGATGATGATGATGATGATATAATGATGATGATGACGATGATAACGATGTAATGATTATGATGATGATGATGATGAAGATGTTGACGATGATGATGATGACGATGATGATGACGACGATGATGATGATGATGATGAAGATGAAGATGAGATAATGATGGTGATGTAGATGATGTTGATAATGATGATGATAATGACGATCATAATCATGATGATGATGATGATGATGATGATGATGAAGATGATGATGATGATGATGATGTAATGATAATGATAATGATAATGATAATGATAATGATAATGATGATGATGATGATAATATTGTTGATGATGACACTGTAATGATGATGATGATGAC
>JBBHKE010000368.1:122650-167650 GCA_037447655.1 Zygnema cylindricum | reverse complement strand
CTTTAGACTAAGTTGGTTGATCCGAAAAAAAAGAAAAATTATTCAAAGTAACAATTCAAAGTATTCAAAGTATATACCAATGTTTGTAATGTTCGTCACCTTTTGAGCTGATAATGATGTTCAACAACTTTCTTGGTCTTTAGACTAAGTTAGTTGATCGGAAAAAAAAGAAAAATTATTCAAAGTAACAATTCAAAGTATTCAAAGTATATACCAATGTTTGTAATGTTCGTCAGCCTTTGAGCTGATAATGATGTTCAACAACTTTCTTGGTCTTTAGACTAAGTTGGTTGATCGGAAAAATTTTTTTTTTATTCAAAGTAACAATGTATTCTAATAAACAAGTATTATGATTGAAAACAAGTGTTTTTAATGTTGGTCAGCCTCCGAGCTGATAGTGATGTTTATGCAACCTTTTAAGTCTTTGGACTAAGTTGGTTGATCACAAAAAAAAAAAAAAACAAAGTACTCAAAGTAATCAATCTACTAAAATAAACAACGAAAATTAATAAATAATAAGTGATTGTAATGTTAGTCAGCATTTGAGCTGATAATGATGTTTATGCAACCATCTGAGTCTTCGACTAAAATGCTTGATCGAAAACAAAAAAAAGTACTTAAAGTAATCAACATATTCTAACTATCAATAAATATAAAAGAAAATACGTGTTTGTAGTGTTAGTCAGCCATCGAGCTGATAATGATGTTGTTCAACCATCTGAGTCTTTGGACTAAGTTGGTTGAACCCTAGTTAAGTTTGATGTTTTTTTTTTTCTTATTTTTTTCTTTGATATGTTTACATTTGTTTCTTGCGTTTTTGTTATTTGATCAAGGTTGTATTGTGGTTATTTCTTTTGTTTGTCTTTTTTTTGTTTTCTTTTTTTGTGATATTACGTATTGATAAAAAAAAATATGAAAAATAGACATGCAACACCTTAATATTATATAAACAAAAACCATTTATATTATGTTTAAACAAATAATGGTTGAATAATGCTAATGGTTTGATGTGTATTCTAGATTTAACATTAAATTATTTAATACTGCATGATATATTCAGTCCAGTTCATTCATATTGTTCATTAGATTGAGATCGAACGCTTAAATCAATGTGAAACTTTTACGCTTAATCAAACCTCCTACATGAGCGAAATGCGAATTAAACCATCCACTTGGCATTGTCATGGTCTTTACCATGTACAATGCGCTAGTACAGTGCGTACCATGTACGAAAATCGTACGTGACGTCAACACTGAAATTACGATTCACCCCGAATCGTAATTATAGTAAAGAAAAAATTAGAGCAAAAAAACAAAAAAAAAACAATTAGAGTTGTAAACGCTAATTATTGTGATATAACCTTTTCACAGATGAAATTTATTATACTTTATTTAAGTACTCTATACTAGCTTATGTCGGCAATAATTATCCGTGCTGTAATTATAAACACTAAAATATTTAGACATACGAAAACCGCCAGCCCGTATATTTTGACGTCATTATGACGTTAGTACTATTTGTCTCATAGATATATACTATTTGTCTCAACTCATACTGTTGTCGTTTAACTATAAAATTTTCACATGTAAATTCATGTTAATGTTCACACGGGCGAGAATGTTGTCGACAGACGGAGATATGCGAACGGGTTTTTTTCGATGGGATTTTTTTTTTTTTTGTTTAGTGCAATTTCACATGCGAGCGCGATTCTATTAAATTATTATTTGTGCCTTTTTACTTATAAAATTACAATTTTGCACAGTCAGACGTTGTCCGTACTCCACATTATTTAAAACGAACCTATATTAGGATTTTTTACGCTAATTAAACTTTACCTTAAATAGTATAATGAAAAAATTCGTATCATTTACTCTATTTAACGTGATAGAGTCGAAATTTAAGGCGACCGAATTAGCGTTATTTACTCTAATTACGATTCGCTGTGTAGTGTACGTATATTGAGAACACGACAACGTGGCGTGATGTGACTAGATCGCACGCGCCACAATTAAAAGTGCGATACTGTACGTTACACCGCCAATCGTTATTAGCGTTGTGTACGCTTATTCCGACCCGCGATTTTTTTTTTAATTCCCAAATAGAATTATCCACACTATTTAAAAATAACCCTAATTCCTAATTAGAATAGACGATTTCTTCGAAAATTTTCAAATTCCCAATTAGCGTAAACCACGCTAATTATTCGTATACGCTAAAAAAACTTACACGCTAATAACGATTGGCTGTGTACTGTACCGGTATTGATATCACGACACATCGTACGTCACGCCAACACTGAAATAATAGTACACACCCAATCGCTATTAGCGTTGTGTACGCTAATCCCGTCCCGCTTTTTTTTGTTTTTATTCTCAAATAGAATTATCCACACTATTCAAAAAATGCCCTAATTCCTAATTGGAGTAATCGATTTCTTCCAAAATTTCCAAATTCCCAATTAGCGTACACCACGCTAAATAATAGTATACGCTAATCAAACCTACACGCTAATAGCGATTGGCGGTGTAGTGTAAGGAAATTGAGAACACGACAACGTGGCGTGATGTGACGGGATCGCACGCGCAAAAATTTAAAGTTCGAAACTGTACGTTACTTCACCGGTATTGGTAACACGACATTTTGGCGTGTACGGATAATGATAAAGCGACAAATTGACGTGATGTACGGAATTGCACGCGATAAAATTTAGCGTACGATACTGTACGTTACTCAACCTGTATTAATAACACGACATTTTGGCGTGACGTCGATTTTGTCTGACATTTATCATACCACTACAACCACGTGAAATACAACAAATAGTGTGGAGTACGGACGACGTCTGACCGTGCAAAATTGTACTTTTATAAGTAAAAAGGTACAAATAATAATTTAATAGAATCGTGCTCGCACGTGAAATCGCACTAAACAAAAAATCAATCACATCAAAAAAAAGCCGTTCGCATAACTCTCGTCCGTCGACAGCATCGTCGTCAGTGTGAACATTAACTGACAGTCAATGCGACAAATATTATTAGCGTCATAATGACGTCAATACTATACCGGACTGACACATTTTGTATGTCTACGTAATTTAGTGTTCATAATTATCGCGCACATAATTATCGCCGACATAACCCAATATAGAATAACCAAATAAATTAGAGTAAACTTCATAGTTGAAAAAGCTCTTTCACATAAATTAGCGTCAATTACTCTAATTGTTTTTTTTGTTTTTTTACTCTAATTTTTTCATTACTCTAATTACGATTCGCGGTGTACTGTACAAAATCGAAAGGCCCTTGGCAACCAAAGGGCAAAGCACCGGGTCGCCCGCGACTATTATTTTTGACTTTGTCTACGTTTGGATTTGAGTTTCCTCTTCTGGATTGGACGTCCGTGGTCCCAAAAGCTACACCGCGAATCCGTTATTAGCGTTGAGAAATTATTACTGTTAAGAAAAAATTAGCGTCATTCATTCTAATTTAGTGTCGGGAGACGTGGCAGATTATAGTCCACGTCCTTAAATAGTGTAGTTTATTCTATTTAAGGTATTAATGTCAAAATTTTGGGGTGCCGATATAGAGTTCATAACGCTAATAACGATTCGCGGTGTACCGCTTGGTTACCCGAAACCTTCCATTTCCCTTTTTCCCCCCCTACCCCTTCCCTTTCCCTTACCTTTCCCCTTCCCCCTCCCCCTCCCCCTCTCTCTTTCCCTCCTCGCTCTCCTCCACCCCTTATAAAGAACACTCGTGAGATTTTTAAACTTTCTTACTTTCGTCTCTTCGCCCTTTCCGCTCTATTTCTGTATCTCTTTTCCCCTATCCTGCATTTTGCCTCTCTGGTTATTTGAATCTCCATTCAGCAGCCTCCCTTTCCTATTTTTCTCTATTTTCTCTTTATTCTCCCTTTCCTCCTTTATGGAACCTATTCCCTTTGTCGTTTTTTTTACGACAATCCTTTTTTTTCGTTCGACGCTCGCTTTTGAGTTCGTTTATGACTGCGCTTCCCGTGGTTATCCTGATGTTGCTGACGTGGCAGCCATGCAGGAATCTCTTCCATTTTACAGTTGGGAACAAGAAGTAATTTGGAACACAGGTAATCCATGCTGCTGGCCAATGGTCACTTGCAGTGACACGAGTGGTGACGTCAGAGTGACCCAGATTGACTTTGGAACTTACTCGTTAAGAGGGAGTTTACCACCGTCCTTCGGAAGCTTGGCATATTTGGAAAATGTGACTATGAAGTCCGGCATGTTAAATGGAAGTATTCCGGAGAGTTGGGGAAATCTGAAAAAATTAAAATGGTTGGACCTCTCTAACAATATCCTGGTGGGAGCTCTGAATGTGGTGGGGAATTGGACCGAATTAGAGTATCTCTCTCTGGGATCTAATCAATTTACTGGGGAAATGGGTCAAATTCCAATTGGCAGCTTGTTATCCTTAACTAGCTTGTTCTTGGATAATAACGATTTCACCGGACTTTTTCCTGATTGGATTGGTAATTTGTCAAAATTAAAGGATCTTCGACTCGGTGGAAACCTCAGAATGTCTCCTTCCGGTCTTCCATCTGCAAGTTCCAGCTGGCCTGATACTCTTCAAAGTTTGAATTTATACTCAATGAATCTCATTGGATCGGTTCCCGAGGCTCTAGTTTCCCTTCCAAAACTTTCCTTGATTGACCTCAGTCACAATTCCTTAGCTGGAAGTCTCCCTACTTTCGTTCTCGGCACCTCTAGCAAGGTTTTACTTAACTCAAATAAATTTACAGGAGGGATAGCACCTATTCTAGATAAAAACATTTACTATATTGATCTTTCAAATAATTTTTTAAGCGGATCTTTCATGGAGTTCTTCAAAATTCTGTGCGCTAACAACTCGAAATCAACTATCCAATACCTAAATGCAAGCCAAAACAATTTAAATGGGGAAATTTCTTCAGGTTTTGGTGGTGGAAATTGTGCTTCTCTTGCAACTCTTGATCTCAGCCACAACAGTCTCAGTGGCACCATTTCTATCTTCTCATGGCTGACAGCCTTAAACCATTTATATTTAGATGATAATGAATTCTCGGGCGAACTACCTACATTATATAATATAAATATCACCACATTCAATGTGGCAAACAATTACTTGACTGGAAAAATTGCTTCGATAATGGGATTGGGAAGTATAATAGACCTAAACCTCAGTGGCAACCATTTCAGCGGGAGTCTCCCCTATAGCAATAGTTGGTCTTACTTTGAGACTGTTGATCTTTCTCGGAATCTGTTCAATGGTGATGTTCCGGATACATTTTTAAACGGAGCCACAAATTTGCGAGAACTTGATTTGAGTGAGAACAATCTCACCGGTGACATTCCTTCTTCTTTTTTCAAAACCCCTGATCTTCACAGCTTGTAAGTGAAATAATTTAAAATTGTTTGGTTAGTTTCAAAGGCATGTTAAACTTAATTACGTGACGTGATGTCGGTTGACATTTATCAAACAAAAATCTTTCTATTTTTTGTTTATTTATTTAATTTCCTTTTTTCTTGGTTTTCCAGAAACTCTCGGTTCGCAATTACCGGAAATCATTAATCTTTGTTTGTTTGATTGTTGCTATCTTGCCTTCGGCTGACTTGACCAGAAATAAGGTACTTATTCTTTTATTATCTTGATTTCAGGAACCTTCGAGGAAATCAGTTTAGCAAGTTTCCAAATTTTAATGAATGGCAAAGCATTTCTTCGAATCTTAAAATTATGTGAGTTTTTCAAAACTCATCCTTCTAATTTCACGCTTCAAAGTTCTTAAACTTATCTGTAATTTTTCGTATTGCTTACATTGACCAACATAAACATGGAGAAGTTGTTTTTTGTGACGCAGAAATGTTGGGAACAATTCAATAGACAAATTTCCTGAGTGGATCACAAAGTGCACTGGACTTCAAGAAATGTGAGTAAAAACCATTGTCATATAGATACGTAAAATGGAAGCATTTGCACAAAGTTGTCTTTTTCAGAGAAGTTAAACTCTTAATGAACCACATAAGCGACTAAAAGCGTGAGCTAATTTTGTTTCTTTTCGTGAATTAGCTGGGCGTTTTGGTTGTAGCATTGAAAGCAATAGGCTGAACTTAAGATAACACGAATATCAACAGTCTTGAATTTCACGCAACGTTTGCATCTATGTTGAAAGATTTATGGTAAAAATAAATGGAAAGTAACAACGAAAGCATCTTTAGAAAACCAAAGCGGTAATCATGCAAAACATTTTACGATTGTTATAAAATTGGAGTGGGTTTAAGGATATAAAGTTGTTTCCATGGTTAGACTTGATTTTTCTCCACGCCTACGATGCACTTTGAGTCATTATGGAGTTTCCTGTAGCGAAACTGGAGACACATTATTAATAGTTTAATAAGAAATCCTATCAATCATAAATACCTGATCCGTGAAGATCCCATTTAGGAACTATCAGAATCTTTTCTGCGCTCTGCTGTACGTATATCTATTGATTGCCAATCACTACCTTATCGTGATCTGTCCCTCAAATTCAATTTTTATTAATTTTTCTGCATGTCATCAATGTAACGGTATTGGTATTCAAAGGTAAAATATGGTCTTCCCATGACTTGGCAAAATGTGAAAGTTTTTTGGCTAAACTGGCCGTTAGGTAGCCCGAGAGAAATGCTCCGATAGACCTATTTTGTAATTTCAGAATGTCCTCCTCTATCGTCTTTCATTTGAGATTCCTATAGTACGAAGGTCATTACATTCTGTTTAACGTCCATGCAAAACTTTTGATTGTTACAGGTATTTTGACAGCAACAAAATCACTGGCGCTATTCCGTCTTATCTGGGAAACTTTTCATTTCTCCAAGTTTTGTAAGTATGAGTAGTTTCTTTAATTTGGTTTTTTTATAGCCGGCTAGTGATATGTTATATTTTATTCGTAGAGAATCAAAATAAACCGAGCAATCTTGTGTCAATGTTTAAACATTTTACTGATAATTCTAGGCTATGATTTAACTTAAAAAATTGATACAACTTTGCCATTTTATCTGTTTACATCAGGGATTTGTCCAACAACTCTTTTGATTCTGGGATTCCGGATACCTTTGGATCTACGGAATTCATTTACGATGAATCACTTCAAATATTTAGATCTTCAAGTTTTTCGGGTCTATCATATTTGTGAGCATTATAAACTCTGCTTTGTCGATAATTTTTCTGTTGATTTTGTCATGACACGCAATTTTATTGCTGTCAGCTACAGGTTCCTGAAGTAAAATACCAGAAAGCCAATCAAGTAGATAACGCCATCACAAGGAGGGTGACAAACTTGCGGTGCGAGAGCAGTACTGAGGAGAAGATGCCTTCTCTCTCTCTCTCTCTCCCTCTCCCTCTCTCTCTCTCTTTCTTTCTCTCTCTCTCTCCCCCCCATAAAGCTGTGATCCTTTTGGGATTGTTTGCAATTGTGTCAAAAGGAGAGTTCAAGACAGAGCAGTATAGGCTGGTAAATTAATGCAATGTTCTCCACAAGAATTAACGTGGTTAGGTGCATCCTCGAACTTTTGCCAAAAAAAAATAAGCTAGATTTTTTTATTAGACTACCCAACAGTTCTATTACTTACAGACGGGTGCAACCCTCTAATCTTATATCTGCTGGCCTGAGTGAACCAGGGATTTGAGCCGATGCAATCTCAGTGGCACCATACCAGAGAGTATTGGATATCTGAGACTTTCTTTTTTGTGAGTTGCACCTTTTCTTTTTATCGCTGATAAATCTTAGGTAGATCTAGGTGCCCCATCCAAGGACCGATGTCCAGAAAGGAGTGTTTAAACCTATATGTTATCAACCCCACGTAATAGCTAAGCTAGAATGAGTTTGGTTTTTTTATTACCAATTATGCAGGAGCTTTTTTTTTCCCTACTTTCGAGCATTGTGCAAGCTATAGTGACAAAATGAGAGAAATAAGAAATCCTACCTTTTTAAAAAATGACACAATATCGTCAAATAAGCCCCAAAACAATTCACAAGTATTTTTCCTCCAGAAAAGCACACACTTGTAATCCTTTTTTAAGATATATGACAGCACATTTCAAGTATTTTGTGAAACAATGACCTTCGGAAAGTCAAAAATGACTTCAAAAATTCATTTAATACGAAAAATACTGTGGACAAGCTGACACGTACTGCACAAAAATGAAAATCTAGAAAATAACATGTAGAAATTTCATTACACTTGGCATTTTCTGCATCTGCGCTTCTTTGGTAAGCATTAATATTCATGTTAATGTCCATTATTGCACGCTTGACCCAACAATTTTTAAAAAACATCTTATTTTTATTTACTCTATCTTTTTCTTTGGGGGTCAACATTTTTCTTTTATAATCCATGCGTAGTTTAAAGCTGAGCATTTTTCAATTTGACATCGCCTTAAGGCAGATTGACCTTCGCACACACATTTCAGGTTGCGGAAATCATAAATACCGTACCTAGGAAAGCTATTTGCAATAATAAAAGCTAATTACGTTTCCTATCGGATATCAAACTTGCACAAAGCTTAAATATAACTTCCTCCATATCCATTTTCTTGTTATTACATTATTCCGAGTCTTTGTGAAGTAGAGTTTTTATTAATAATATCATCTAGTCAGTGTTTCAATCCAAACATATCTATCAGTAAACTGTACGTTGAAGCTTATTTCATTTACATGAGAAACTATGCAAAATCATGAAAAGTCCATTTCTTAGTGGACCAGTGGTGATATTATGTGCTAACAGGGACTTATCGGACAACCAATTGAGCGGAGAAATTCCTCAACTTCTTGCATCAATTCCCCTCAAACACTTGTGAGTTTAAGACACACATGTATACAAGTCACGTTTCCTAGGAAGTCTTTTGTCTTGGAATTCTATATTCAAATTTTTTGATAGGCAATTGGAATGGCATAGCTTGTTCCTTATCATTCCATCAAAAGCTGCAACCTTTATGGCTTAGAGCATTTTACGTTTAAATATTTGTGAAATGATGACAAAATGCTGATCGTTTAAAAGTGTTCCATCTCTTTAAGATGTCTACTTTCTGTGGGAAGTTGTCCACCACTTTAACCATTGGTCCCAGAGTTCAAAATTTTACATACCCGGCCAATCGTGGTCTGGAATGATTCACTTCTGACGGCTCTACTACTTGGACAGAAACTTGAGCAACAACCAATTATCCGGATATGTGCCTGACTTATTTTTTTCAAACAACCTCACCGACTGCTCTATCTATAGGTAGGATGCCCTTCTCCATGTTCTTCTATAATTAGAGCAGGATGTTTCATAACTCCGAAAGGGGTCAATTTTACAAATAGGTGCATTCTATTTAATACTAAGCCATTGCTGGGGGGTCAAATACAATATTTCACGTGACCAGTAAAAAAAAATTCAGTATCGGCAATGAAATGACATGACGAAAAGAAGAACGAATGTCTAACTGGAATTTGGTCATTGTGAAATGCAGTTTTCTTCCCAACCCTCTCCGAGCGAAATGCAAGGGAGGTGAGACATTGCACACTACCTTTCATGTCAGAAGATGACCAGAAAAATCAAATATCGAAATTTCGACCATCTGACATTATTCATGTTTGTTTAAATGAAAAAGCATGCGCACATTTTTACAATTTAAATTTGTATGTTTTTAAATGGCTTTGTGATAAAAACTTTGATATTATCGCGTCAACAATTGAGCTCTTATAGTTTGATTGATGGTCTAGCTTTGTTTTGGTCGTGTCAAAATCTTCCTTGAATGACAATATGTCATGAGCTGATTTTTTGGCAGGTTTTATTGTCAATATCTATAGTCAGCGCCTACCAGGCTATGCAATAGCTCTTATTGTTGTGGGATCCACACTACTCATTGTTGTTGCGGCACTCGGCGCTTATCTGTGGATTTTCAAAAGTAAGTCTTCATTCATCCATGTAAAATGATTTTTTTAACAATGAGTTTCAAACTTTTGAACCCCTGTCCCTTGGTGCCAAATTTAAGATCTTCTCTCGAAAATGGAGTAAGTCGTACCTTTTTAATTTCCAGTCATTTAATTTTCCCAAAATACCAACATAAACATTGTGGAATATTTGTAAACTTGTGGATCCTGAAAAGCGAGAAACTGTCACAGAAATTATGTTCTGAAAACAATTTTTGATTCGTATATAAGACAAATATCTACAAAAGTGCAAGAAAAATCGAACACAAATTGTAAAAAATTATCATGGATTCAACAAAACAAGAAGAATAAAATCAGCAATATTTTTACACGTTTTTCTGCCACGTGGGTAAAATTAATTACATCAGCAAAAAAAAAATTGACGACTTTAGAAGTAAGGTTGTAATACCTACTCGTGGATACTTTTATTTTCGCTATTTTTATGCTTGTTTGTAAAGTCATAACAAATCTATGTTCACTTTTGAACCTATTTTCATAAATTTTCGGTGTTCTAGGTCCACCCCAAACGCTAGTCCTTTTAACTAAAACAAAACATATTGTAGGTCTACCAATCAAACTATTAGGAGCTTTACCACAGTCAGTCCGTTTAAATTCTAGAGTAATCAATTCCAGTAAGAAAAGTTGGAAGAGAAATATCCCATTCGTCTCCTATTCTTAGGTTATTTTTAACTTTTCGTGTGGAGAAAAGAGTAGAAATAAGAATTATTTTACGCTATGATTTTGTAATGTTTTAAACTGAAATTATCACACAGCTACGCTTTGAAACCTCCAGAGTGTTTAAGATAAATTATTTGCACCCAAATGTTTTAGAGAACTGTTACATTATGAAAACATGCAGAGTTAATCATGATAACATTAGTGCATTTCTATCCTGTAACTATTCTGTAAACGACTTGATGTGGACGAGCAAGAAGTGTTTGGCATTTTTAATAGGGTTGAAGAGGTACCGTGGGGCACATACACTTAAGCTTACATTAGATGCAAACATTGTGCTTTGAAGGACCTATAAACACGTGCTCTGGGAGATCTTGACGTTTAGCAACATTAACGGAAAATAAAAAAGTTAACTCAAAGTTTCACATCGTCCAGCACATCATAGTCGCCGTCAGGGTTCCTAACACATATCGGTGTGGTTCTTTGTGTTCTCTAACAGAAAAACAATTTTAGTATAATTAATTTTATTTTGTGAATATGAAATGACGAACCTTCCAGTTCCTTCGTATAATATCTAACATCGAACTTGTTCTCATGCTAATTAATTCTCACAGGTTTCACGGTGTACTTTACTGCTGGGTTGTGCTAGAAAGCTAAGAGCTGGGTAATTGCTTACCAGTAACCCTAGGTATTTGCTGTGTTTGATCAAAATTTTGTGCATTCAACAAGAACTTGAGTTGACGTTTCAAGATTGTTCGAAGTCCGGGATTTTTTAAAAGTGAAAGAAGTCCGGATTCCACCTTCATTTGGAAACTCCCGTACAAGCTTCAACCTTATCAAATTTTGGAAAGTCTAAGAACAAGAGATAACTCCAATGGTGTTAGGATAGCATAGTTATTAGTATTAACATGAACATATGAAAAACGAGGCTAATTTTCTGTTGGGCAATGTGATAATTTGATTTTGAATCCTTTATTAGCATCAACAACACTAGGTTATGATTCTGGGAAGGGGAATCTCCATAACCTTCATGAAGAAATTAGCACTAAGACTAATGAACAGTGCTGCTCGTAATTTAAATAGCTTTAGTTATATCAATATGTTTATTATGTTCTTGATGCATCTACAGTTTGTTTGTCATTTTTTGTTGCAGAAAAAGAGCATTTTATCACAAAAAACATTAACGAACACACAGTAAAATTTTTGCCTCTACAAATCATCAGTGAGGCCACCGATAAGTTCAGTGAGAGCAACGAACTCGGAGCTGGTGGCTTTGGGACAGTTTATAAAGGAATAGCAAAAAATGGAGAAGTATGGGCGGTAAAGCGAGCAAAAGACGCTTCCGTAGAAAGTTTGGAACTATTTAAGAATGAGGTATGTTAAAATTCGCCAACTGACACAAACAATATGAAAGTGATGATCCAGAGTATGTAAAAGGTATCTATTTTTCTCATTAATAATACTATCTTGAATTTTCTTTCAAGAACATAATTTTCCAGGATTCATTCACCCCTGATCAATGCACACCGAAGCTTTTTCTTATTTTTTTATGGATTTCTAGTTTCGTGATAAGAGGTGCCTACGGTACATTAAAAAGTGTCTTGTTGGGTGAATAAGTGCGAAAACGATTACTAGAGTTTTTCTTTTCAACAGTAGAAATCAAAAAGGGAAGAAGAAAATAAATTTTGTGTAAGTTTTGCAATTAGATATTACTGAATATAAAATTTTCACCGTTGAACATTTTAAGAACTTTAATCTTTTTGCAGGTGGAAACCATATCGAGAATGAACCACAGGAACCTTGTTAAGCTAATTGGATTTTGTCACACTGACAGCGAGCAAATATTGGTTTACGAATTTATTGCAAACGGGACACTCAAATCAGCCCTTGAACGAAAAGAAGGTAGGGCCTGATAAAAAAGATTTCCTAGAAAAACAGCATAAGTAAGGAGTGGTCAAAGTGCACTTATGCTTGTCTCAGCCACTATCAATCATATATTCTCCTGACGCCTTCAATTCCCCCTTCATCAGAGTCCTTTTCTTTCACTTCTTTCTTTTTCATCCCTTTCCACCAAACTCCCTATCCTCCCTATCCTTCTACCACCTCTCCCCTCCGCCCCCTCGCTGCAACACACGTCTCCATTCTCATCTCTCGACCTCCGTGGCCGTCGATGTCTCCCAGTAACAAGCCCTTTATGCCTCTTACTCTCATCTATCCCTTTACATCTCCACCTTCTCCTCTTCTCCTTCCTCTTTGACCATTTACCCTCCTTCCCTCCCTCCTCTTCAAATCCCTTGTCATTTCCCTCGCCCTCTCTCAAACCATTGTCCCTACTCTCGTGGAATTCCCATCTAGTACCTTCTCCTTACCCCTCTTGTCTACCTGTCTCTTTCCCCTTTCGTCGATCTTCCTTTCTATTTGCTTTCCTTCGCTTCACCCTCTCCCTCTTTCTCTCCTTCTCCCTTGTTTTTACTGTACTTGGATATCTCGCTGGTCTCTAGAGTGGTGATTTCCCCCCCCTCCTCCCAGTTCTTCAACTTTTTCTGGTTTTAAACCAAATGTGACTACTATTGTAAGATTGATGAGTACTATTTCTTTATTTTTTTTATAGATTAATGAATTTAATTTTAGAACATTAAAGACAAGCTTGAACTTCTACTGGAAATTAGACTTACTTTCCTTGAGCTCCACGACGGTTAGGAGTATTCTCCACTATTTTAATTATTTGATAGCAGCTGAAAAAAAATGTAATCACAACAATTGGCATAATACACTTATATAAAAATTTATAATATCGAATGGATTTGTTTTCGTGTTTGAGGGATTCTCTTTAGAGGAAGAGTGGGAGAGGAGAGAGGGGGAGAGAAAGGGATAGAGATATCGAAAGAGAGAGAGAGGGAAAGGGAGGGAGAGTGAAAGAGAGAGTGAGTGAGAGTTAGAGAGCGGATGAGAGAGACAGAGGGCAGCGAGAGAAGTAAACAATTGAGATTAATCTTTTATGAATTTCTTCCAAAACAGGCACTATTCAACCAGTTTTGACATTTGAGCAACGAGTGGATATCGCTCTTGGAGCTGCCGAAGGATTGCGATATCTTCACACGCAAGCAAAACCGACGATTATTCATCGCGATGTTAAGTCAGAGAATATCCTTTTGGACGCAAACATGAAGGTAAAAGAAACACGCCATTCCCAATTTCAGTCAGAATCAACTTTTCTCTTGTTGTTTTTATAACTACATTATTTTTTGGAAAGCTATCTAATTTCAATGAATTTGAAGGGTTTTATGGTTCAACAATTTTTAATGTTTAGAGTGACATTTTTTTGTGAAGTAGATTTGGTAATTTGCCTGATGAGTTTGTTTGGTAGCACATTTTCTTTTTCTTTTTGGGTTACTTGTATGCGCATGTTGGATAGTTTCCTTGTTCATTTTTTTGTCAGGTTGTACTTGACAGTGAATTATACAAATACATATTTTCTTTTTGTTTTTGTAGCATGATGTTGTATTTTCTCTGCCCATAGTGATATTTCATTGAGAAATTTGCTCCTATCAAGTGTACTATGGTGTTCTAAGATACACATCACTGTCCCAAACGTGTATGAAACAAAAAAATCATCCTTCTATCTGAAGGATAAGGAAAGTCTA
The DNA here is from genome assembly GCA_037447655.1 of Zygnema cylindricum. NCBI lineage: Eukaryota > Viridiplantae > Streptophyta > Zygnematophyceae > Zygnematales > Zygnemataceae > Zygnema > Zygnema cylindricum. The sequence goes on along the minus strand of JBBHKE010000368.1, from coordinate 153,370 downwards.
ACGCCATTGTCATACAGCTATATATAAACAAGATCCAACAGAATAGATAGTTCTTGAAACATCTAGGGTGTCATTTGAGCTATGAGTAAACTAATTCAAGTTCACTTTAAGACGGCATTTGTTGTTTTCTCTGTGATGTTCATATTTTAGCAATAGAGCTGAAAATTCTGAGTGATAACTTCGTTTGCGTTCCCAAACCAGCTCATTTTGCATGACCTTTGAAATGGCCGTAGTGTTTAAATCCTTGCCGTAAGCTTAGCAATTTCCGTTTTTGCAGGCAAAAGTTGCCGATTTTGGCCTTTTAAAGGATAACGAAGACCAAGAAGAATTATCGAAGAGAACTGCCGTTGCCGGAACTTACGGCTACATGGATCCGGAGTATTACACTACTTCTCTAGTCACGACAAAAAGTGACGTTTATAGGTGAGCTCAACTTTATCGTTTTATTCTTCTCGGCAATCCGATTTTTTCTAGAAGACACACTTTTGTACATGATTATGTATGAATAATGTACTAGATAAATCCATCCACAAAATAGGAAGTAGCATTTTTACCTTCAAATATAACACCCTCTGAATATTGTTGTGGTCGTTGATGATATCTCATTTTTTATGTTTTACATTTTCAAGGTTGTTATCATAAGCGAAAATGGCCAACATACTATTCGTTGTGTTATGTTTGTCTGTGCAGTTTTGGGGTCGTCATTCTTGAACTTATTACTGGTCAAAGGGCAATTTTTGACGAAATGACGAGTGAAGGTGATCGAGAGAGGACTTCTTTAGCAAATTGGGTATGAAATTTTTTTCTTTTTATTTTTTCCACACACACACACACACACATAAAAACAATATATTGATTTACTAATGCTTATGGTTTTACCGTGCAGGCGCCGAAAATGATGCGGTCAACATTGGGACTTTCCGCCATCGTGGATCCGAGTTTGGAATCGGACTACTCTTTGGATGACATGAATGCCCTGGCGAGTATTGCGGCATCCTGTCTTCAAAAACGCTCAAAATATCGACCTGAAATGGCTGACGTGGCGAGCCATTTACGCTTACTTAAGACAAAAGTAGAAAACAGAGACCGGGAAGTTGAGGAAAACAACGGATTGACAGTTCTTCCTACTAATGATGTTATTGAAGATGTTAGTCTTGAAAATCCAATTATCAGGACCACCACTTCTGTCAAAAGTACTTCTCTTAATAGCAGGCCTATGAGTTCCTTTTTAAGGACTGTTCAACAAGAAAGCGTGCTGCTGCCGCGGTGAAGATATATTTTCTTGATTTGGTATGGATTAAAACAATCCAATGCCTTCCTTGAGGCACACTTTTCTTCAAATTTGGAACGCCTACAAACTGTGGAATCAACCAAAGTGATATGTCATCCCGTCTAAATTATTATGTTAAGAATTCACTTATTACTTCTTATTTTTGTTTTCTTTTAGCCTAGACCCCATTTGACACAAGATCTCGGAAAGTCCGTACATACAAAAAAAAAATTGGAACCAGGTCAATTTCGATGTGGTTTCGATTAAAAATGGTCAAAAATAGAATTTTACTTTAAAATCGTTTGTCTACTTTTTTTAAAACCCTCATAGTTTCATGATTTTTCTTATAGTTGAAATTAACTTTAAACATCTAGAAATGTGTGTTACAAGAAAGTTGATTTAGTTATTGCAAAAATAACTTATAGCTTGTTTCTTTATTTTAGCTACCCTTTGAAAATTTAGCTTATAAGTACTTACCTGTTTCATTCTCCATTATTTTTTTATTTATAAATATTTTATATGCAGATAAAATATATATAATATAATGTTATATAATATAATATTTTATATATTTTATATATACATATATATATACAATGTGTTCATGTCTATATATAAAAAAAATCTGTAATCAATTGTTTGTTTTATGAGATGTCTGTTTTAAATCATAATTTTTTTTATAATTATTCTAATCATGATCCTTTAAATTATGAATATTTAAAATTTGGCGTTTTGTCTGGCGCTCATTTCATGCCAAAACAAGTCACCTGTTTACCAAAACCTACAAAACAAAATGTCAAGATTTTGTTTCCGTACTGTGATAACTATGTTTTTGAGAAATAAACTTTCAGTTTTCTAAAAAATGTAGACTTGCTTGATCAGTCGATAAAGTCCACACTGTGTATGTTTTCTGAGTCGATTTCACAACTGTAATCAAATTCAAAATTTGAGAAGTATTCTAACAGTAGCATTTAGGCTGGGGCTCTTTTCAACCAATTCGAGCAACTTGCTACTAAATTTAAACTTAGACACCACAAACTTCAAATATGATGAATATGTCAATAGGAGTGTTTGGCTTGGTGCTGCTTTCGGGCTCTCTCAAGGTAGTTTAGTTTCATATTAGGTGGATACTCTAGGATTAGCAAATACATTAACATGTAAAATTGTTATATATAAAAAACTTTTTTTTATATGGCCATTAATATTAACACAATAATGGTAGTTAAACAAATGTTAGTAATGATCTTCTTAGTTTGAATATAATATATTTCCGTTCTCATAAAGCTTATCATATTTAAAAAAATCTATTGAATAAATCAAAAATGACACATGCGTTACCTATTTCCGCCAAGATGTTAGATTTGAGGCGATTTACAACGCCTGTACAATTAACGATATATTGGCGTCGACCATATTTCAAGTGACTCGATATTTCACTAGGACGATATTAAAATCGGGATTAGAATACCAACATGTGACACTCTTTCACACGTGGGAGCTTGTGGAACTTCCACCGGATCGGAAAGCCATCGGTTGTAAGCGGGTTTTCAAAGTTAAGTTGAATCCAGATAATACCATTGAGAGATATAAGGCTAAGATTTTGCTAAGGGTTACGGTTAGAAGGAAGGCATGGACTACGAAGAGACTTTCTCACTTGTTGTTCACGTTCCAGCTGTTCGGATTCTCTAGCCGTTCGGATTCTCTAATCTTTAACAGCAATAAAGGACATGGAATTGCATCAGATGGACGTAAACGTTGTTTTTTTGCATGGGGACTTAGAGGAAGTGATTTATATTGAAGCAGCCAGAGGGATATGCAGAAAAAGGAAAAAAAAATCTGGTCTGTGAAATGTTGAAGTCATTGCATGGGTTGAAATCATTGCATGGGTTGAAATCATTGCATGGGTTGAAATCATTGCATGGTTTGAAACAGACTCCATGGCAGGAACCTGAAGTAAGATGAGTTTTTTACTAATATCAAGTTTATGAGGATTAGTTCAGATCACTCTGTCTATGTCATGGAAGGGGAAGATGGAGTGATCTAAATAGCTGTGTATGCGGATGATTTGTTGCTGCTAAGTAAGGCCATTGACGAGATCAAATAGATTAAAGCAACGCTAAATTCCAGATTTGAGATGAAAGACTTAGGTGAGGCTAAGTGTATCTTAGGAATTCAGGTGGAAATAGATATGAAACATAAATTAATCTATCTCATTCAGAAATAAGCCATTGGAAACATGCTTGAGAGGTTCGGCATGTCAGATGCAAAAGGAAGTGATAGTCCCAAGGTGTTTCGAAAGAAAATTGAAGGGAAGGAGATTGATGGTGGACTTGTGATTGATGACTCCTAAAAGTCAGAGGAGGTAGAGTTTATGTCAACCATCCCCTACAGACAGATCCTCAAGAGCCTTATCTATTTTATCAACAGTATCCGATCCTACATTATGACTGTACCCGACCGGATATTGTAGCAGGAGTTAAATCTTTGAACCGAATTTTGCAAAATCCGAAAAAGTCATATGGGGAGGCCGCGAAGCGAATCTTGTGTTATCTTGTAAGGACTCATAGACCTAGAGCGATGCGCGGTACGGCGACATGCCGAGCAAACGCTCCACCATGGGATATATTATGAAAATCGGAAGTGGAACTTGTTATTGGAGCAGCAAACTTTATAAGGTGACTGCTCAGTCTACCATGGAGGAGGAATATATGGCAGAGAGCTCAGCTATGAAGGAGCTTCTTTGGGAAAAGTCTCTCCTTCAGGAACTTCACTTTATGCAGACTAGACCTCAAATAGTGTGGTGTGACAATCAAGCTGCAATTGCCATTGCTTCCAATCATATTCATCACTTTAAGAGTGAACACATTGACATTGAGTTGAATTTTGTGAGAGAGAAAATGATAGGGAGAGGTTTGAAGCTTAACTATTTACTCGTTGATTATGATGAAGAGACCCTTGCTTGCACCCAAATTACAGTTTTGTAGAGAGGTGTTAATTTTAGGTGATCACCCTAGCCCTTCGCCGAGGGTAAGGGTAGACAAACCAAAATATACATTATGAAGGGGTGCTGCTATATGCCTCACAATAGTTTAGAGATGGGAGAGGAAATAGATGTAGACAGTAGATGGGGTAGGTTTAGGCATCTCTGAATGGAATTATAAAAGGTAGAAATTACAATTGTCTCAAAGACATTTCTCTATCTAAATAAATCTGGATTCTCCTCGTATGAGTGAATGCCTACTCTTTGTGACCTCTTTTGTAATGATGCTTTCTATGAATGTAATGCTGAACACCATTGCATACAAACGTTGTAAACTTGTTCTAAGAGAGATGGATCTCTTCGTATGCTTTGCTCACTATTTAAGCTTGTGCACTCCTATCCAAAGATGAGTGTGTGCACTCGTGCGGTCCAATGGCTTCACGCCTAAATATACAAAATCAGCCGTCGTTGGCCACGACCAAAATGCGTCACTTTCACTGTAAACTATGTGTCGTGGAATCGTCCCAAAATTCTGTATGATTCGATCCATCTATCCGTACAATATTGGCGCTCTTATATGTGTACACAATATCGGTCGAGATCGTCCAAAATCAACACTCCCACTCGAGCTCGTGTCGATACTTGCCGCGCTCCTCGATTTCGTAGAATCGGTAATTGCTCGGCGCTTCGATGATTCTTTACTTGCATAATCACTTTCGTACAATCTGTACCCTGATGAATCGACAAAATTTGCGATATCATTAGTACTTAAAAGATTTTGTTTCACGTAAATATTTTGTCCGTTGGGACCACCTCTAGTCCTTAGAATCCTGTCCGGTCGCACGTTCACAGTACTGTCTCGTTTGCCGTACATAGGGTTTGCGCCGCTGGCGACATTGTCCTCAGTAAATGATTCTGCGATTGGATTGAATGACGTATAACCGTTGTCGTTTGTGTGATTCTCGTAATCTAAGGAATGCATAACTCTTAGTGAATCTTCGCCGTCGATTTCACTATCGCGAAGTGAACCGATTTCATCGCCGCAAAGCGTCGCAAGATCAAATTGCAGTCACTCAAGCAATTTTGATCGTTCGATGCTTGAGTCTGTGGCCGCGATGACGTCGACCGAAATGTGCGACCGTACTTTTTGTTCGCGCATTCGTTGCTCGCTCACAAAGGTACATGTATCGCCTTTGTCGCTTCCATATAGTGGGAGGCGCTAAAACAACTCTGTACTTTTAGGTTTCTCCTTTGTTTAATTGAACTCTTCTCCTCTAATCTCTTCTTAGGGTACGTCCCCATGTAAGCAATACTTTGAAAAAGTACTTTGGATTGTACTGAAGTGGTCCGTACTACTTTGAAAAGCGTCCCAATGTGCAAAAATGAAATCGGAACTTTGACATGTGATGGTTGGAGACTTTGTGACGGTTGACGACGACTACGAAATTGGTGACGCCAACAAAAACAGCGACAGTTGTTGACGGCTAGATTTTTGTAATTTTGTGACATGGCAGATGTTTACCGTTTTGTAACATTGTGACGTCACGCTCACTTGTGACAACGTCGATGTCACAAATTCAAGAACTTTTGGCCATGGCTACCTAATTTCGTTTTCTCTACTTTTTCGCTCTACTTAGCATAAAAATATACATAAAGGTAGTCAAAAAAAAATATTTTTCAAATATCTTTCATTTCATACCAGTTTTGTCGTGCCTCATTTTAAAAAGTGTGAGATAAAAGTGATAGTGTGAGAGGGAGAGGAGAAAAGCGACGACGACGCAAAATTCTACCGAGGATCCATGAATGAAAGTGGAGGTCCCAGACCCCTGCAGATTTTTTTCCGTACATCCTCGTCTTTTCCGTACATGCGCGCAGATTTTTTTCCGTACATCCTCGTCTTTTCCGTACATGCGCGTGACGTGCAGGGAGAAAAATGGCGAGTACTCTCCCTCGTTCTAAAATTTTCCCACTCGTGTGGCGCATGCTTGGACTGTTTTTCATTCGTTGTTTGGGCGGTACTTTCCTGAAATCAAGTCGCGAGGTGATTTTTGATGAAGTTTTTGACGGGCTGGATTCTCTTACCCGGGGGTCAAAAAAAGGAAAACGCCAAAACAACGACAAACATGAAGTACATTCAAAGTATCAACTTGATGTTTGCTGTACTTTTAAAGAATTGATTTTTTTGTACGCCTAAAGTTTTTCTCGTACGGAACTGCGTTTTGGGTGAAAACAACAGATTAAAGTCGATACTTTAATACATGGGGACGTACCCTAAGTCTTTTCCTCTTATACCGCGATGACTTAGTTTTCTATTGCTGCCATGACCTAAGATGTCTGTTTGTACATTATGACTTAGGTTTCTCCTTTCCTCTAAGCTCTTGCCCCCTCTTCCCCTCATAATCCTTTAATCATGAGTTTGCCAAGGGATTTAGGGTTTTGGAATTCTTTCCCCTTTATCTCATCCACGTCTTCCGCTGAGCATTCTATGTGGTGGCTTTCCTTTGGCGGAGATAAGAGGCTTCTCCCTAAATGTATCGCGGATTGTTGAAGTAAAAATGGATTTTATGCTTCTTGGTGAGGTTTAATTGTTAAGCTCTGATCTCCATTCCTCCTTTTGCTGCTACCTAGAATGAGATCGTGCATTCTCCTGCTCCTGCAATTGATGTTTCCAGGTGAAGTCCGAATGAAAACATTGATGTTAGTTCCTCTTTTTGGACTCTTTTTGAATCACGCACGCCTTCCGTTGTAATTGGTCTTTGAAGGTTCTCTTCCATGGGTTGTATGGCTGGCTGAACTTCGGCCTTTGCCTAAATCGTTAAGGGTGGAGATTTGGCAAGGTTTATCTTCCTTCCAAATTTCGATAAGTCTCGTTTCTCCCTCCTTTGAAGCTTTCCACCACCTAATGCATTGTTGTTTAGGGTTAGCAATACCTCTTTTTAGGTCTTTGGAATTTCTTTGGCCTGAAATTATGACATTCTATTTCTTTGTGCAGATTTGGCCTCAATCTTTGACGGGTTGGACACAATTTGGGAGTTTGACTTCGTGTGTACTCCCATTATCGCCGCATTCTCGCCTCCCTCTCCGTGAGTTCCGGTCAAATTTTCCCTTGTCAGCAAGATACATACATGGTTGCACGGACTGTGGCAACTGCTCCTCTTCTTGCAAATGCTATTGTAATGAAACCAGCTCCTCTTCTTGCAGATGCTATTGTATAGAAACTGACCCGATGATATTTGGTAGAACAAGGTCGTTCCTCGTCCTTTGGAGAAAAGGGGCATTCAATCATTCATGGGTCTAGTGTGGAAACCACACGAGCTTATGTTGTTGATAAGATTAGTAAACTAAAACAAGAACTTGGAAGCCGATGTGACATGGGAGATCTCGGTGAAACAAAGTACATTTTAGGAATTCATATGGATAGAGATAGAGGGAATAAAATTATAAGACTAACTCAGAAAGAAGCTATCGGGAATATGTTGGCATTGCATTTGTGCAGAGATGCCCAAGAGAAATTGAAGGGTTAATGTCATTCTCTGGAGTTTTGCTGAAGGTCCTTTTTCTGAAGTTTATACTTTTCTTGCAATTTTTTTCTCTCGTTCCGTTTTTGTGATGACAATTTTTGACACCTCGTTTTCTCATCTTTTGTTTGCACATTTACCATCTTTTTTGTTGACTTGAAAACTTGGAGTTTTGCTGAAGGTCATTTTTTTGAAGTTTCTTCTTTTCCTGCAAATATTTTCTCTAGTTCTGTTTCTGTAATGATAATTTATGTCGCCTCATTTTCTCCTCTTTCGTTTGCAGATTTACCATCTTTTTGTTGACTTGAAGACTTGTGATGTCTTACTTGCACGAGAACTCGGCAGAGGATTTGAATTCTCCAGCATTGTGCTCGATTTTTTGCTCCTCCTTGCTCAATTTCTTTGATGGTGAGTTCTCGTTTGTCCCCTCCTTTGCAATGCTTAACTGATTAACTCCTTAGATCTTGAGCTGTCAATTTTAGGTTTATATTCAGATTTTCCCTTTCCTAATGGCTTTCTTAGATTTACGTCTCAATGTGTCAGCCTCTAATATGAATTCTTTTGTATTTATTTCGGATTTAGTTAACTCTAACAATTCTCTCCATTGTTTGTTAGTTTCTGTTTTGGGTATTTATAACACCTTTCTCCATGGTTTTGCAAGACATCTTTCCTTTTCGACACTTGGTCTTATCCACCTTTGCGGTTTGTGACACTTGGTTTTATCCACCTTTGCGGTTTGTGATAGCGAGAGTTGATGTGGACTCGGAACTCTTGGTTGGTGAAGGTGGTGCTTGATCCGTGGAGCTTTTTGTCGTCATTTCTATCTTTGGTGAGGATTTGACTTCCTTGCTCCGTTGTCCTCCTTGCTGTTGCTCTCCTTGTTGCTTTTGCTTATGACGATTGCTGTTTTGGAAAGATTTAAGTCTTAGTGAATTAGTGTGACGATAGGAAGACAAATCTGCAAGGACACACGTCCTCTCTTAAAGCACATCACAAGTATCTTCGATTGGCAATTACATCCACATATACATGTCACACATTGAATGGAGACAACGCAGCTGTGATGCAACAACGCAGCAACGATGCAGCAACGCAATTGTGATGCAGCAACGCAGTTGCGACTAAGTCAAAACAAATCAGCAGCGATGAAGTTAAGACAACGCAACTAGGGTGTAGAACAACAGGTTATGGGCTTCTCATCAAGAAATCCTATCGTTTCCGGTGAAAGTATGTTTTATGGGCGGATATGGTGGAGACATATTTTGAGAATGTCAATCTCTTAGACATACTCGATGGTTCTCTGGATGAATCTGATCCGTCATGGTTTAAAAAAATACGCAAGCTCGTTTTATTTTGAAATTATGTATATCTGAGGACTTAGCTATGTCTTGGATAAAAATGAAAAAAAACAATTGATATATGGAAATCTCTTAAAAATGATTATGAAAAGGCTAATGTCCAGGAAGAACTCCTATTGGCTGGATAAATTTCGGACTATAAGTACAGGAGCGGTATAATGGCTGATTATCTAACAAGTTTCACACCCTTTTAGATGCAGATGCTCGTGCAGGTGGGGAGTTTCCTCAGTTTCAACAGGCAGGGTTGCTCATGAGGGGTCTCCCTCGTAGTATGAAAGGAGCATCTGATATGGTAAACAGAAAGATAAAGCTAGTCCATCCTTGTAGATGCACATGTTTGTGCAGGTGGGGAGTTTCTTCAGTTTAAACAGGCAGCGTTGCTCATGAGGGGTCTCCCTCGTAGTATGATAGGAGCATCTGATTTGCTCAATCAGAAAGATAAAGCTAGCGCTAGCTAGACTTTACAGTTAGCTATCAATATTTTGCTAGAAGAGGAAGCTACATCTAATATTCTCAAGGTTGAGCAGGTAGAGGCTTTTAATTTATACTTTGAGAGGAAAGGAAGGTTTAATCAGCAAAGAAATCAGTTTAATCAGTTCAGACAGTTTAATCTGGGTGGGAATAGACAATCCAACAATGCATGTTTTTATAGTAGTGTGAGAGGTCATAGATACAAGTTTTGTCCTAAGCTTAAAAACTCTAACGATACAGATTTATACAGGCTGGGATGGCAACAAAGTCAATTTTACAAAAACTTCACGGGGCCTACACCTTGTGGAAATGCATTGTTTTCAGCGTCTTCATCACTCCACGTTGATACTCTAACATTTTTTGAGGAGGATGAAACGGATCTATTCGCTATGGCGGCAGCGATGGAGGGCACGAAGGACCTTGGATGGATAATGGATAAGGGAGCATCAGCCCACATGTGCTAGAAAAAAACCATCTTCAAAAATCTGAAAACAATGCCAAAGAAAAAAAATTATTATGCTTGTGGAATGAGTGTTCAGACTCGTGCTGTGGGTGATGTGTCTTTGCTAGTGGATGTGGAGGGCAAAGCAATTGAAAGAACTCTTCACAATGTTTTATTTGAGCCTGACTTTAAGAAAAATCTATTTTCTACGTCCTTGGTAGAGAGTAAGGGCTTTGAGGTTAATTTGAAAAATGGTAGGCAAGATGTTAGCAAAAATGGCAAAGTCGAATTTACAGGTACTAGAGATAATAACAAGATGTATCGAATGGATATGGCTAATACCAAGGAAAATGATGTTCTACACTCCGGTGTTTTGCATTTAGATGAGTTGTGGCATAAAAGAGTAGGCCATGTAAACTATGATAGTTTGAGAAAAATGGTCATTGCTGGAAAAATAGAGGGTGTATCAATCACAGATTAGCCGGTCAAAACATGTGATGGCTGCGTTTTGGGCAAAATCCACAGACTACCACTTCCTAAGGAGTGTGAGCATCGGTCTACAAAACTTTTACAACAATTTCATTCGGATGTTTTTGGTCCTGCGAAGGTTCCATATGCCGGGGAATTGAAATATATGGTCACCTTCACAGATGATTTCTCCAGGTTTACAAAAGTTTACTTCATGAAGGAGAAGAGTGAACTGTTTGGTCACTTCAAACAATATAAAGCATATGTTGAAAAACTTCATGATTTACCTATTTTGCAGCTCAGATCGGACAATGGTGGTGAATATAACTCGAAAGAATTTGAAACCTTTTTACTTGAGGAATGCATAAGTCATCTACTGACTCTTCCATATTCCCTAAGACAAAATGGGGTGTCAGAGAGATTAAATAGAACTCTAACAGAGAGCTCCAGGTCGATTCTCGCAGATAAAAATGTGGATCCAAAATTCTGGGTTGAGGCTCTAAATTGTGCAGTTTATATTAACAATAGGATAGGATCAAGATCGGTAGAATCTACTTCTTACGAGATCTGGACAAGTAGCAAACGTGAAGTTAGCCATTTCAAAGTCTTTGGTAATCAATGCTTTATCTTAGATAAGTCTACAAACAGATAAAAAATGGAACCGAAAAGATTACCGGGTAAATTGTTAGGATATGATGATCACTCAAAAGGTTACATAGTCTTTGTGTTTGAGAGGCATAAAATAGTTGTAGCAAGAAATATAATTTTCAAACATGAACTAGCCTCGATAGATTTATTTCAAATGACAGAGCAGCAACACCAGCAAAAAGTACAAGAGTATGTAATTCTAGATTGCATGCAAGAATTGTCCCGCAGGTGCAACATTCTCCAGTGGTGACTCTGGAGTCAGACTCTCTTCGATTTCCTCAACAAGTTTAGTTCCAACAGAACCAACAGCAGTCAATATATACAGATCGTAACAAGCGCGATCAACGCAATTAGCGCAATATATGGCATCCGACGATTTCAACCCAAAATTTCGGGGGGGAAGAAGATCCAACTGCCGCCTACAAGCAAGCTCTCACTTTGCCTACTCGACACGCTCAAGGGAGCCCTTAACCATCCAAGAGGCGTTCTCATCACTGTAGAAACTAATGGTTTTATTAGTATTTTCTAGGTCTGAAAAGAAATATAGAAGTCGAGGCAGTCTATCTCTAACTTCTCTCTCCAACTCTCAAACTTGTCGCAGTCACTGAGAAATTCGAGAGGAAGCTAGAGCCATGGCTACCTTGGCTATCCTGAGGTTTACGGGAATTTTATATTAGGGTTTATTTATTTAATTAAAAGGTATGTGCCGGCGGCAGGATTTGATCCTTGTACCTACCGGCCGGCAGACAGGAAATAGCCGGTAGCCTTAGCCGTTTAATCTAGCGGTAGTGTTACGTAGCATATAGTTTGATATTTATTTAAATATGTATACGTGCGATAAACCATTTAACTGAAATGAATTACGGGATACATAGATCCAGTAATATATAATGTACGACTTACGGTACGGACAAAAATCAGTACCACGCATTTGTTTCGTAAATGAAACAAATACCGCGCATGTATTTGTTACGGCTACGATTAAAGCCGAATTTAATCGGACGGCCGAGATTAGCGCCGAGATCGCGGAGGAAGATTTCGGCGGTTTGTGGCCATCGCCACATCGGATGACGCGTGGCGAAATTCCGTTGGATTGTGGAATCTCCGGAGATTATGGCACCGAATCCGGATTTGACATGTGTCGACATTTTGGCCATGTCGTACAATGTCCGTACATAAAGTACACCGGCAGCTGTACTTTTACGTACGGAACTCAATTCTGATTGGTTCCGTACATCAGTAGATAGAGTCTATGAGAGAGATAGGACTTAGAAAAATTAGAAGATAGGACCCCCTCTCCCAGAGAGCTTCTGTACAAAAGGTCAACTTTGACCCTCCATAACTTACTGCTCAGGGGAGCAAATTCAGAGATTCTTTTTGCTATCGACTCAGGGGAGTCTTGTCTTCACAAGGGTGAAGTTGGTCAGAGTTTTTGTCTGCCAGGGTGGCAGTTATTTTTGCTTAAATACAAAGGGGTCAGGATTATCCTAGAGGCTTCTTGGAAGCTGTCCACTCTGAGGACTTATGGAGGTCTCAGAGTTTCAGGTTATGGGCCCACCCTCTAGGGTACCAATCTTTTATGAAACTGGCTTCATATACTGGGAAAGTATGATGATAGGAGCTCTATGCGAAAAAAGGCTTTGGGAGATAGTGAGTGGACGATTGGGGCGTCCATCAAGTCTTGGAATTCCTCCAGGGTTTAAAGGAAGCAGATTCACCAGGAAAGAGGATTCACCTTCAACGGAGGAAACAAAGGAAGGAGAGGTGGTGGACAAAGGAAAGGAGAAGGAGGCGACCACACCAATAGCAACTGGTTTAGCATTCATGTCACCTATTCCGAGGAACGAGGAGAATGATACTGAAACCTGGGACTTCAACAATATGGCGGCAAAGCACTTCATCCTACGCCATCTCACTCAAGGACTTGCATGTCCTCATTTGCAGGTAGAGAGGGCATCCGATCTTTGGATGGCTCTCATAGAGATGTACCGAAGTGGTACGATTCAGCAACAACAGTTGGCTGATCAGAAAGTTAAGGAGTATGTATACAAAGGGGGAAATATGTTGGATTTTTGCAATGAGCTTGCTACACTCTTCATGGAGCTAGAGAGTGCGGGTAAAGTTTTTAGTGAAAAAGAAAAAGTTAACTGTTTACTAATGAAGTTACCTGATGAGTTCGAGAACATAGTCAACCGTGTGCAGGACTTGCCGGACTCAAGGTGGATATGGAACTCAGTGGTAGGGATGATTCTCGTTCGAGAGAATACGATTGAGATCCGAAGGGGAGGAAAGAGTGGCCAAGCCTTGGCAACAGCGACCGATTGGAGGAACAAGGATTCCCGGAAACCAGTCAGAAACTATGGGGGTAGGGAGCAGAAAAAACAGGTTGGCGAGTTTGAACCAAGGGCTCCCAAAGGTTTATGTCATTTTTGTAAGAAACAGGGGCACTATATGGCAGAGTGCACCAAGCTAACCGAGCTTCGGTTAAAGGAGGGGCAGACCGGTGGTACCCCGAGAGAAAAGAAAAAGGCCCTTGTCACACAGGTACTTGAGGCGGAATCCGAGGACGAGGACGATGAGCTCCTTTTGGATGAGGAGTTGGAGGCGAAAACTGAGGTTGAAATTCCACGAAGGCAGAAATGTGCTTACGGTGGATTGAAAGGTGAAGCAGGCTGGATTATAGATTCAGGTGCCTCAATGCACATGTGTAAGGATAGACACCTGTTCACTAAGATAAGAAAGATTCCCACCGTAGAGATAGAGTACGGGGATGGGAGGATAGTCACCACTACTCTTGTAGGATCGGTAGATCTGAAAGTGTTAGTAGAAGGAAAGACATCCATATTAACATTCTCCGATGTATTGTTTATTCCGGATCTGAACAAAAACCTTATCTCTACATCAGTATTAGATGATAAGGGTTTTTTCACTAGCACTAGGGAAGGAGTCTTTACTGCTAGTTTTGAGGAGGATGTCTATTTCATTGCTGAGAAAGGTAGCCATGGGATGTTTAGGATGATCTTAAGTAATGAAACGAAGAAACTTTATTATGCTGGTGTTCATGATATTATGATGTGGCATAAGAGGCTTGGGCATGTGAATATAGATAAGTTAAGAGAGATGAAAATGATGGGAGTGGTGGAAGGGATTCAGTTCAGTGAGAGTGATGATATAAGTGATTGTAGTGGGTGTGCTCAAGGTAAAGCACACAGATTACCCTTTCCAAAAACAGCCACCTACAAGGGAGAAAAACTTCTAGATCTAGTACACACAGATATTTGGGGACCGGCTAGAGTGCCCTCACCGGGGGGGAAGAGATTTATGATGACTATAACTGATGATTGGTCTCGGTATTCCCGAGTATATTTTTTGAAAAACAAGTCAGAGGCTGAGGACTGTTTTAGACAATATAAAGCATGGAGCGAAAAACTCCATGAAACTCCAATCAAGAGAGTAAGGAGTGACAATGGTGGAGAGTATACTTCTAACCAGTTTGAGGATTTTTTGAGGGAAGATGGGGTTCAACACCAAAAGACAGTTCCAGAAAATCCGGAACAGAATGGGGTAGCTGAAAGGTTAAATAGAACACTAAGTGATAGTGCTAGAAGTATGTTGTCGGATAAGAAGATAGGAAAAAGGTTTTGGGCAGAAGCAATGAACTGTGCTAATTACCTCAAAAATAGAGTTCTTACTTCAGCTATAAAAGATCAAACACCTTATGAGAGATGGACAGGCCGGAAACCAGACTTATCTCATTTAAAGGTTTTCGCCAGTCAAGTATTCAGTCTAGATACTGATCGGTCCAATTGGAAGCTAGATCCTAAAGGAAAACCGGGATACTTATTAGGATATGATGAGGATGTTAAAGGATATAGAGTTTATGATGTAAAAAGAGAAGATATAATCTTAGTAAAGCATCTAGTAGTTATGGATGAAGGAAAGTCTGTGGATCCCTTCAAATATACAAAGTCAGTAAAAATCAGATTTGAGTCAGAAAATTCTGATGACTTTGAGCTTCCTAACTATCCAGGTTTTAAAACGATGACATTCTTGCAGGAACAAATCAGACCGAAAAGGACTCGGCTGTGGAAACTCCAGTGAAAACTCTACTCGAAGCGGAAGACGTGGTGGAAATTGATTCGGAATCAAGAGATAGGGGAGAAGCCGAGTTTGTTCGAAAGAATCCACGAGAACCATCTATTCCGGCCTCAGATTTTGAGGGAGGGAGGAGAAGTAGCAAAAGACTGCAAGAAAAACAGGTTAATAACAAGGTAACTAAACTATCTCATCAAGATGAACCTCAAACTTATAGAGAGGCGATGACTTGTCCAGAAAGAAACCGGTGGAAGACAGCCATCAATGAGGAGATGGCTTCAATTATGGCAGCCGATACTTGGGAGCTGGTGGACTGTCCACCTAACCGAAAACCAATCGGTTGTAAGTGGGTTTTCAAACTAAAACTGAACCAAGATAACACAATCGAGCGCTACAAGGCCAGATTAGTGGCAAAGGGATTTACACAAAAGGAAGGAATTGACTACGAGGAAACCTTTGCCCCGGTGGTCAGATTTCCCTCCGTCCGCGTACTTCTCAGTTTAGCAGCAGCGGAAGACATGGAAGTGCATCAGATGGACATCAAGACAGCCTTTTTGCATGGAGAATTAGAAGAGGAGATCTTCATGCGACAACCCGAAGGGTTTGTGGAAGAAGGAGAGGAGAGTAAGGTATGCCGGCTGATTAAATCTCTTTATGGTTTGAAACAGGCGCCTCGACAGTGGAATAAGAAGCTTGATGAGTTTCTTACCGGTCTAGGATATATTCGGATCAGCTCAGATCACTCAATCTATGTTTTCGAAGATGAGGAAGGTTTTATATTTATTGCAATTTATGTTGATGATTTGCTTGTTTTAAGTAAATCAATGGAAAAAATTAATAAACTGAAAACCGATCTTAAGGGGAGATTTGAAATGAAGGATATGGGGGAAGCAAAATATATTTTGGGAATTCAAGTAGAGAGAGACCGAAAAAGAAAAATTATAAGATTGACTCAAAAAGAAGCAATAGGGAACATGCTTGAAAAATTTCAAATGGATAAAGCTAATAGTTGTACAACTCCAATGGAATTGAAGAAAGGAAGTGAGGGGAGTGAGGAAGAAGGAGTCATAGTCTTAGACGAGGAATTATCTCCTGATGAACAGAAGTTCATGCAGACTATTCCTTACAGGCAAGTAGTGGGAAGTCTAATCTATTTTATGAATTGTACCCGGCCGGATTTAGCTGCAGCTGTAGGAGTGCTGAGTAGAAGTCTAAATGCTCCCACTAAGAAGGATTGGGAGGCAGCTAAGAGAGTCCTTAGATACTTGGTAGGAACTAGAGATCTATGGTTGCATTTGGGTGGGGAGAATACTGACATCACTACTTGGAGTGATGCGAATTATGGTGATGCTCCGATGAGGAGATGTACTTCTCGATATGTATTATATGTGGGTGATGGGGCTTGCTGTTGGAGTAGCAAACAGCAAAAGGTTATTGCTCAGTCCACCATGGAGGCTGAGTATATGGCCTCTTGCTCTGCTGTAAAAGAATTGATGTGGGTCAAGTCTTTGCTTGGTGAGCTTGGTCACCTTAAGAATGGTGTGCAGAAAATATTTTGTGATAATCAAGCAGCAATCGCTATTTCTGCCAATCCTAAACACCATTTTAAAGCCAAACACATGGACATCAGACTCAGCTTTGTTAGAGAGAAAGTAGAAAACAAAATAATCAGTTTAGAGTACAGACCACATAGTGAGATGGTAGCAGATATGATGACCAAACCTGTGCCTTCCCCTAAGCTAATTTTTTGCAGGGAGAAGTGTGGTCTGAAATTAAAGATTGACTAGAAAATAAGGGGAGTGTAGAAACTAATGGTTTTATTAGTATTTTCTAGGTCTGAAAAGAAATATAGAAGTCGAGGCAGTCTATCTCTAACTTCTCTCTCCAACTCTCAAACTTGTCGCAGTCACTGAGAAATTGGAGAGGAAGCTAGAGCCATGGCTACCTTGGCTATCCTGAGGTTTACGGGAATTTTATATTAGGGTTTATTTATTTAATTAAAAGGTATGTGCCGGCGGTAGGATTTGATCCTTGTACCTACCGGTCGGCAGACAGGAAATAGCCGGTAGCCTTAGCCGTTTAATCTAGCGGTAGTGTTACGTAGCATATAGTTTGATATTTATTTAAATATGTATACGTGCGATAAACCATTTAACTGAAATGAATTACGGGATACATAGATCCAGTAATATATAATGTAAGACTTACGGTACGGACAAAAATCAGTACCGCGCATTTGTTTCGTAAATGAAACAAATACCGCGCATGTATTTATTACGGCTACGATTAAAGCCGAATTTAATCGGACGGCCGAGATTAGCGCCGAGATCGCGGAGGAAGATTTCGGCGGTTTGTGGCCATCGCCACATCGGATGACGCGTGGCGAAATTCCGTTGGATTGTGGAATCTCCGGAGATTATGGCACCGAATCCGGATTTGACATGTGTCAACATTTTGGCCATGTCCTAAAATGTCCGTACATAAAGTACACCGACAGCTGTACTTTTACGTACGAAACTCAATTCTGATTGGTTCCGTACATCAGTAGATAGAGTCTGTGAGAGAGATAGGACTTAGAAAAATTAGAAGATAGGACCCCCTCTCCCAGAGAGCTTCTGTACAAAAGGTCAACTTTGACCCTCCATAACTTACTGCTCAGGGGAGCAAATTCAGAGATTCTTTTTGCTATCGACTCAGGGGAGTCTTGTCTTCACAGGGGTGAAGTTGGTCAGAGTTTTTGTCTGCCTGGGTGGCAGTTATTTTTGCTTAAACAAAAAGGGGTCAGGATTATCCTAGAGGCTTCTTGGAAGCTGTCCACTCTGAGGACTTATGGAGGTCTCAGAGTTTCAATCACCAGAGCAGAATCATAGGATTGAGGGATCAAACGACGAAATGAAGTCGATCATGGAGGACCAAACATGGGAGCTTGTGGAACTTCCTCCAGACCGAAAGGCGATCGGCAACAAATGGGTATTCAAGGTGAAGTTAAATCCCGATAACAAAATTTAACGATATAAGAATAGACTTCTGGCAAAGGGTTATAATCAAAAAGAAGGAATCGATTTTAAAGAAACATTCTCTCCGGTTATAAGATTTCTGACAGTTAGGATTTTGTTGTTCTTAGCTACTATACACGATATGGAAAAACATTAGATGGATGTAAAGACAACATTTTTGCATGGAGAATTATAGGAGACCATTTACATGTTGCAGCCTGAAAAGTATTTAGAACCATGAAAAGAGCAATTAGTATGCAAGTTGCTAAAATCTCTGTATGGCCTAAAACAGGCCCTTAGGCAATGGAATCTAAAGCTTGATGAATTCTTCACTAGCTTAGGATTTCAAAAGATAAGTTCTGAACACTTTGTCTACGTTGTAAAGGGTGAAAATGGGATAGTGTTTATAACGGTGTATGTAGATGATTTAGTGTTAATTAGCAAATCAATGGCTGAAAACTCACGGCTCGAGATGAAAGATCTTGGTGAGGCAAAATATATTTTGGGTATTCATGTAGAGAGGGACAAGAATAAGAAAGTAATAAAATTGACTCAATAAGAGGCTATTGGAAAAATGTTAGATGAGTATGGAATGCGGGGGGCAAAAGGATGTCTAACTCCAATGGAATTTTGGCTGAAGCTAGAGGGAGAAAAGACAAAACCATGTATCATTGTTAGCGAGTATTTAGAGTCGAGGGAGAATGATTCTATGTCACAAATACCTTATAGACAGATAGTGGGAAGCTTAATATATTTCATGAACTGTACCCATCCTGACATTGCTGCAGCAGTCGGGGTAATGAGCAGGAGTCTAAAGAATTCGAGAAAATCTGATTTTGATGCAACAAGGAGAGTCTTAAGATATTTGGCAGGAACAAAAAACCCCAAACTCACACTAGGAGGAGGAGGAGGAGTACTACACTACGACATTCGGCTAGACTTTAGCGACTACTGTGACTAAGCACCAGGACCATTTTGTACGGTTCGTCACCTGAAAATATTTGAATAACAAAGTTTTGTAGTTTAGTGTATTAAAAATTAGTGTTTCATTAAATAGGTTTTTGGAAAAAAATAATTAGGTTTTTAGAGGTTCTCTAGGTACAGTAAAGTACAGGCAGGATACTTTGTCGTTAGTCATGATAGTTCCGTAGTTCGGTCACCGGAAATAGTGTGACCAGTAGATACTCGTGAGTGTATATTTTATATTGTTGTGTATCGGTAAAAAAACTATCGCGATAACACCGATACCGATAGTTATCGGTTATCGAACGGTCAGAGGTACTGATATATTGGTCCGAGACCAACAAATTCCATATCGGCGATAACTATAAAAATATATAGTACGCATACTATAGTACCTTACTATATATTGTATTATACTATTTACATTATATAGTGTGTCATGCCACGTGTACCATTCTGTTCCGTTACTATTAACTGGAAATTATTACGGGCAACGCAGCACAAAAAACGCTGGCCGGTTAACTGTACAAAAAAATTTTACGGCAACGTACGGAATTTACAGACAAACTGGTGAACATGGAACGGGAAAAGGATGGTGGACACAAAGTACAACGGATGCAAAATAATATTATGCGCGCCGTCGGAATCGAACGGACGACTTGGAATGAAAAAGTACGAGCGGACGGCCAGCGTGAGCCCGAAATGGCTCTTTTGGCAGCTTATGCCAAAAAATATGACAGAATGACACTTGGCAGGTGTCTAGTGGATCCCAAGGAATAAAAGGACAAAGCCATAGCGTCAGATGTGAAAGGTACATCGTTTATATTGGATCCGTACCAAAACTGTGCAGACGTCATCCGTACTTTCTGCGCGTATAGGGAATAAGACACACATCGGAGTGTACATGCCGTGCTTTTATCTGTACGAATTGTACATTTATCTGTACGGCACGTACATTTATCGCCGATAGTTATCGTTATCGGTCTTATCATCGATAAATACCCGATATTATCGTTTACTTATCGGCGATAAGACCAATAACGATATATCGAACCAATATATCGATTATGAGAAACCCAAAAAATGGTCCATATCGGTTATCAGTAAATGCTTACCGATACACAACACTAATATTTTAGGACTTAGCCAAGTTTGTATTATCTGATTTTGGGAATATGATTTTCTAAGGGCAGTTTTTGGGAAACTTCCAAACATCATATCTTATGGTTTACTGGGTCATTTGGGAATTGTCAGTTTACTAGATTGTGTATTACTGTAGCTAATTTGAAGCATATTGGCTTTTTGAGTCATATTTTGTGTCAGTTCAAAGTTGGCTGTTGAGTAGGTACTTTGATAGTTTCTGCTGTTTTTCATGTCTACTTCCACTACTACTGCTTGTTCTCCACCTGCAACGGTGGTTGTAGAACAACAAGTTATGGGCCTTTCGTCAAGAATTCCTATCTTCAATGGCCAAAAGTATACGTATTGGGCGGCGATGGTTGAATCGTTGTTTGAAACTGCTGACTTATTGGTGGACTTAGATGGCTCCCTTGATGAAACAAATCCAACTTGGGCGAAAAAGAATTCAATGGTAAAGAACAATCTAATCCTTTGTATTTGAGAGAATTTGGTCATGTCTTGACTGAAAATGAGGAAGGCGAGTGAGATTTCGACATCACTAAAATCTGCTTTTGAGAAAGCGAATGTTTAGGAGAAGCTTGTTGTGGCTGGAAAAATTTGGGGATACAAATTCGTGGGGAACTATGGTCGAGTGTTGTGACAATTTTCGTGCCCTCATTGATGTTCACTCTTCTGCTGAGGGGTCATTTCCTTAGTTTCAACAAGCAGCTCTGCTTATTAGAGGTCTCCCTAGTAGCATGAAGGGTGTGTCTGTTCCATTAAAGATTCATGATAAAGCTAGGTGGTCATTTCAGTTAGCGTATAATCTTATATTAGAGGAAGAGACTAATACTTAACTCCTTGAAGGAGAAGGAAAAGTTGAAGCATTTGCCACATTATTTGACAAAAGAAATCAGATTAATCAGAACAGGAGTCAGTTTAACCAAAATCAGAATCAATTTAATCAGAGACAAAATAGGTCATCTACTACTACTTGTTTTTATAGTTCTGAGAAGGGTCATGGATACAGGTACTGTCCTAAAATGAAAAAGGCTAATGAGACAGGTTTATACAGGCCAGGTTGGCAGCAAAGCTAGTATCACAGAGGTTTTTTCTGGAATTCCTTCTTGTGGAAATGCTCTTTTCTCAACTTCTGCAATTGATGCAGATGAGTCCCTACGCTTCAATGAGAAAGAGGAGGCAGAGTTATTTGCTATGGCGGCTGCTATGGAGGGTCTAAAGGATGCAGGATGGATCATGGACACAGGAGCGTCTGCCCACATGTGTTGGAACAAAGCAGCTTTTACGAATCTGCAGCAAACATCTCCAAGGAGTATCTACTATGCTTGTGGCATGAGTGTTCAAAACTCAAATTAGGGTGGTGTATCTTTAATGGTAGATGTGGGGGGAAAGTTGGTAGAGAGAACCCTTCACAATGTTTTGTATGTTGAAGAATTTAAGAATTTTTTTTTTCTACATCATTAGTGGAGAGCAAATGCTTTGAAGTAATTTTGAAAGGAGGGAGACAGGTTGTTAGCAAGAAAGGGAAAGTACCAGTAACAGGAACTAGAGATGCTAGCAAAATGTACCGGATGGACATGGCTGAACATAAAGAAAATGATGTTCTCTACTCCAGTGTCCAATCTGACAATGAGTTGTGGCATAAAAGATTAGGACATATGAATTATGATAGTATTAAGAAAATGGTGAATTCGAGCAAGGTTGAGGGAGTTTCTCTCAGTTCTCATCTTATAAAACATGTGATGGTTGTTCACTTGGCAAGATTCACAAATAGACATTTCCACAGGAAACAGACCACAGATCAGGGAGAGTTCTACGGCTAATACACTCTGATGTTCTCAATCCTTCACAAGTGGCTTCAGCTGGAGGCGTCCACTATATGGTTACATTCACAGATGACTACTCGAGGTACACTAAAGTATACTTTATGCAACATAAGAGTGTAGTATTCACTCACTTTAGACACTACAAAGCGTGCGCGGAAAAGCCTCATGGAGTTCCAATCTTAGAGTTGAGATCGGACAATGGGGGAGAATACACATCAAAAGAATTCAAGGAGTTTCTCCTTCATGAAGGTATCAGGAACAATCTAACTGTTACATATTCACCAGAACAGAATGGTGTTTATGAAAGATTAAATAGAACAGTGACAGAGAGTGCTCGGTCCATGCTTGCAGATAAAGGGCTAGATTTGAAATTCTGGGCTGAAGCACTTAACTGTGCTGTTTATATTAAGAACGGAATTGATTCTAGATTTGTTAGCACCACACCTAATGAGCTTTGGATAGGAGAGAAACTTGATGTTATCCACTTTAAAATCTTTGGTAGCAAGTGTTTTATTCTAGATACTTCACAAGATAGATGGAAAATGGAGGCTAAGGGCTTACTAGGAATTATTATTGGGTATGATGATAATGCAAAAGGATATAGAGTTTTTG
This sequence comes from Zygnema cylindricum, assembly GCA_037447655.1. Taxonomy (NCBI): domain Eukaryota; kingdom Viridiplantae; phylum Streptophyta; class Zygnematophyceae; order Zygnematales; family Zygnemataceae; genus Zygnema; species Zygnema cylindricum. The sequence goes on along the minus strand of JBBHKE010000368.1, from coordinate 130,583 downwards.
TATTTGAAAAACAAGTAGTGATGATTTCTAGGAGTATTCAGATTCAAGATGAGTTGGATTCAATTGATTTATTTAAAGTGCTAGACCAACCGACAAAGGATACATAGGAATATGTCATTTTTCACCATACACAACGAGTTTTCTTTCCACAGCCAAGTGAGAATGCTGTTCCTTTAGTCCAGGTTATGCCTTCACAGGACGTTTTACCGCAAGTTCCAACTCAAACGGAACAAACTATTGCACTGGCCCAACAACCACAGGTCGTAGCTCAGACGAGGCAGTCCAATTCGAGGTTGCCAATGATTTCAGCCTCAGAATTTCCGGGGGGAAAGAGATCTAGCAGACGTTTGTAAGCAAGCTCTCAATTTGCTTTTTCTGCAGCAACAAATGAGCCTTTAACAATTCAGGAGGCCTTTACATCACCTAAAAGAAATCAATTGATCAAGGCGGCAAATGATGAAATGAAGTCTATTATGGAGGCACAGACATGGGAGCTAGTGGATCTTCCTCTGGGCAGAAAAACCATCGGCAACAAATGGGTATTCAAGGTGAAGCTGAACCCGAACAACACCATCGAAAGGTATAAGGTCAAACTAGTGGCCAAGGGGTAAAATCAAAAAAAAGGTATTAACTTTGAGGAAACCTTCTCTCCAGTTGTCAGATTTCCCACTGTTAGAATTCTACTAAGTCTAGCAGCTATTGAAAATATGGAAATACATCAAATGGATGTTACAACCACCTTCTTGCATCGAGAGTTAGTAGAAACCATTTATATGAAACAACCTGAAATGTATGTTGAAAAGGGAAAGGAAGACTTAGTGTGTAAATTGATGAAATCTTTGTATAGGCTGAAACAAGCCCCGCGTCAGTGGAATTTGAAGTTGGATGAGTTTTTGACTAGGCTAGGTCTTAAGAAAATTAGTTCAGATCATTTTGTATATGTTCTACAAGGGGAGGAAGGGATAATGTACATTGCGGTATATGTGAATAATTTATTATTAATAAGTAAGTCAATGGATGAAATAAGCCGGATTAAAACGACTTTAAGGTCTAGGTTTGAGATGAAAGACCTCGGTGAGGCTACGTATATTTTAGGTATACAGGTAGAAAGAGATAAAAACAAGAGGCTGATTATGTTGACTCAGAAAGAAGCAATAGGTAACATGCTGGAAAGATTTGAAATGAAATATGTAAAGGGATCTATAACTCCCATGGAATTCAGGCATAAGGTGGAAGGAAGGGATTCTGATTCAGGTATAATGGTGTGTGAGAGTCTAGAGTTAGGGGAGGAGGAGATTATGGCTTCAAAGCCATATAGACAAGTAGTTGGAAGTCTTATATATTTTATGAACTGCACGAGACCTGATATCGCAGCAGCTGTGGGAGTCTTCAGTAGAAGTCTACAGAATCCTAAAAGGAGAATCCTAAAAGGGCAGACTGGGAAGCAGCAAAAACGGTGTTAAGATATCTTGCAGGTACTCAAAGTTTCAAGCTTGTACTCGGAGGAGGAGAGGTGAAAATACAAACGTGGAGTGATGCTAGCTATGGGGACATGCCAAGCCAAAAATTTACAACTGGTTTTGTGCTTAAGATTGGAGAGGGAACTTGCTGTTGGAGTAGCAAATTACAAAAGGTTAAAGCTCGATCCACAATGGAGTCTTAATACATGGCAGCAGCTTCGACACTCAAGGAGCTCTTATGGGTCAAGTCTATTCTACAAGATCTTGGGTACATGCAAACAGGTCCTCAGTCTATTTGGCGTGATAACCAAGCAGCCATTGCCATTGCCTCAAACCCCCGCCATCAATTTAAAAGCAAACACATGGATGTTAGACTTCACTTTGATAGGGAAAAAGTATTTGCAAAAGTCATTAAGTTGAGTTATTTACCGGATGAGAAGATGGTGGCTGACATGTTAACTAAAGCCCTTCCTGCTCTTAAGTTGCAGTTTTGCAGAGAAGCTGTTGGATTAAGTGAGTAACAGAGTCTAAAGATTTAGGGGAGTGTTGAGATTTGAAATCTTTAGTTCAATAAATAGAGTAGAACAAAAATACTTAGAATAGTATCTAAATAAGACTTACCTTTATTAGTGTTACAGTAGCCAAAGTACAATAAAGTGTATTGTACCTTTGCATGTTTTACGGAGTGACGTCGACACGCGTCACGCAGCAAACAATTGAAATCGCCAAATCAGACGGACGGAATCTGATCCGGATACCTCGGGAAATATTTGGTACGGCTATTTTTGGAGTCATACGGATTTTGGAAGTATATGGTACGGAATGTTTTTATGATCATTAAATGAAGACGTCCGCATACTTCGGAAATAAATTGTACGATACGACTTACAAACATTGATTTTGAGAGACGTCGACGGACGCGATTCACCTGGGACCAGAAGCATGATTTACGTGAGACCGCAAATGACGAGGCGTGATTCACGTGGGACCACAAGTGACGAAGCACTCAGGTGCTTCGTACTATACTACGACATTCGGCTGGACTTTAGCGACTACTGTGACTAAGCATGTGGAAAATTTTGTACGGTTCGTCACCTGAAAATATTTGAATAACAGAGTTTTGTAGTTTAGTGTATTAAAAATTAGTGTTTCATTAATTAGGTTTTTAGAAAATAAAAATTAGGTTTTTGGAGGTTCTCTAGGTACAGTAAAGTACAGGCAGGATGCTTTGTCGTTAGTCAGGATAGTTTCGTAGTACGGTCACCCGAATTAGTGTGACCAGTTTATACTCACTGTGAGTATATATTTTAGGACTTAGCCAAGTTTGTATTATCCTGTTTTGGGAATATGATTTTCTAAGGGCAGTTTTTGTGAAACTTCCTAACATCATATCTTATGGTTTACTTGGTCATTTGGGCTGCAATTTTGAGAATTGTCATTTTACTGTATTGTGTATTACTATAGCTAATTTGAAGCATATTGGCTTTCTGAGTCATATTTTGTGTCAGTTCAAAGTTGGCTGTTGAGTAGGTATTTTGATAGTTTCTGCTGTTTTTCATGTCTACTTCTACTACTACTGCTGGTTCTCCACGTGCAACGATGGTTGTAGAACAACACTTATTATATGTGTATTTTGCCAATTCCTTGTGTAATGGTGAATGTTTATGCGTGAGTGATTTATGCTTCCATTTATATGGCCGAGAGTTGTTACATGTGAAGTGTAACTAATTTTGTGATCCTATCAGTGAGAAACATTTATGTTAGGACCAAATTTGTAATCCGTCGTTGCGCAACTAGAGCGCGCTAATCCATTCGGTCAAAGATGGAGAAGGAAGGGAAAAAAAAAGTTGATTCGACCGGAGCAACTTCCCATCGATGATGATTTCAACCTCGATGAGTGAAGTCAAGGGGAAAAACAAGTCCAAATTATGCCCAAAATTATCATGCTCTTTAATGTGACGAATTATCAATCATGGAAAAAAAACAGTAAAGGCAAATTAATTCTCAAGCGTGGTCAAAGGGGAAGAGAAAATGACGATCTCGAATCGCAAATCGAGACATGTACGAAAACGGAAAATTTTCTCCGCTATCGGTGGCTTATTTCAATCATGCAATGCTTTGGTGTATGATTTCATCCTCACTCAAAAATATGCTCACGATTGTTGGACGGCTCTTGAGAATCATTTTGAGAAAGGCCTCAAAAATAAAGGACAACACATCTTTACGGAATATATTACTTTCAAATTAAGTGGAGCAAGACTACTAATGAAGCCTCAAAGAGATTTAATATTATTATCCAACAACTAGCCAATAACAGAAAAAATCATTAAGGAGAACAATAAGTCGTCAGTTTACATCAATGCCTTAATGGAAAATATGATTCACTTAAAGGACATTCTTATATCAAAGGACACTCCTCCCATTGATTATATTATCACTTGCCGTGTGGTCTTGGTTAGTTTGGAGTCATTATGTTTTGTTGTACGTTTTGTAGATTCTGTCTCGCGTAGATTCGGTTTTGCGGCGACTAGGTTCAAATGGCATTTGGTGTGTACGGTTTCGTTTGTACAAGTGTATTTGGAGTTTAAAGTGTTATTGGTGTGTTCGTTTTGTGTACGTTTGACTAGTACTTTTTTGGTACAATGTAGTTTCGCGTATAGATGCGATTTGATTGGTAGGCGCTTCGTGCGCACTTTATGTTTGGTTTGGTTTTCAGTTTGAAGTAGTGACGTTACGATTGGTGTACTATATACTGCAGCTTAGAGGGAGAGGGGAACTTATTATTTTATGGGAGAAAAAGTCTATGGAATATATTGGCTTCCGTGGACAGCTCTCTCTTGTGTGATTTATGTGAATGCTTCCGCTGTTATCTTGCACTCTGATTTTGTCTGAGATCCAACAAGTGGTATCGGAGCTTGTGCTCCATTGAGGTGTAGAGGTGACTAGCTTGGCCGCCATGGGTAGAATGAAGAAGAACACCCCTTCTCCCATGATGGCTTCTCCGATGATTCCTCGACCTCCGGATCCGGATCCTCCGGATTCATCCGAATCATCATCAGATCCGGAAGTAGAAACTCCATTTGCTTTCACCGGCAAAAATTTTGAGGAAATCGTTCCGATCGATCGGTTTGGTCAAAAGAAGGAGAATGAGGGGGAAAAGAAGGAAGAAGATGAGTCAATGGAAGATCGCTTTCAAAAATTGATGGACGGTCTTTTCCGTTATGTGGATCAGCAGATCTCCGAGAGGAACCGCAGCAAGAAACCTCCGTTCTTTGGAGATCCGAATCCGGATCCAAGCATTGGAGATCCGGAAGTAGATGAGGAGGAGAGGAGGGAATTGATTCGAAAGGGGAAACTTCCCATCGATGATGATTCCGATCTTGATGATTGCAGTGAAGGGGACGAACAAGTTGAATCTATGTCCGGAAAGATAGTCATATTCAATGGAACGATTTATCAATCGTGGAAGAAGTACATCAAAGGTCAATTTAAACTAAAACGACTTTGGAAGGTGGTAAAAGGGGTGGAGAAAATGCCTACTTCGGATCGAAGGGCTTATCGGGTGTGGATGAAGAAAAATCTTTCCTCCGTCGGCGGTTTATTCTAATCATGTAGCACTTCTATACATGATCCATTCCTTACCCGAAGATTCGCCCATGATTGTTGGGTGGCTCTTGAAAATCACTTTGAAAAGAGTCTTCAAAATAAGGGACAACACATTCACACCAATTATACATCTTCCAAAGTGAAACCAAATGAATCTATTGATGAGGTTGCAAAGAGATTTAATATTATAACTGAGCAATGAAAATTTATCGAAGAAAATGATAAGGCATCGGTCTTCACCCATGCTTTACGGGAGAAAATGATACATTTAAGGGATATTCTCTTATTGAGAGATTCGAATACTTTGGACTCGATCATAACATTCCTTAAATCGACCGAGGCAAATTGTCCGAGCTCATCAAAGGGAACCCAACCGACCGGTTCCAGCAATTCAATGTCACCGGAAACGCCCGATCTAAATTATCTTTGGGGAAGAGGAGGAAGAAGAGGGGGAAATCCGAGGAGAAGAGGGGGAAGAGGACAAGAAAGGGTCGGGAAACCTCCTTCCCAGCCCGTATATTCAAATCTGACCAATATTGCCTGCTTTCAGTCCGACAAACTCGGTCACATGGCGTCTTTTTGTCCGGATAAGGAGCACCAATGTCACTTTTGCGGGAAATGGGGCCATATAAGCCCCCAATGTTATTCGAAAGCCGAAAATGGAAGCAACAGGGGTAAAGGAGACGGCGGTGGTCAGAATGGTGGCCGCGGCGGCGGTCGTCTTGGTGGCCGCGGTGGTCTGGAGGCCGCCATGATAGAGGAGGAGGAGGAGGAGGACATTTTATGGGCGACGATAATTTTGAAAGAGGAGAAGGCGCGCAAATTTTTTCGGCCTTTAACTTTTCACTTGACGCTTTGGCAGCAACATTAAAGATAGAACTCAAATGTCAAACGTCCACAATCAAACACCAAACATCAAACATCACAAGTTTTTTTCCTCCACTTAGTTGATTTTGTATTTATATCTATTTACAAAATACAAAGTGCTAAATTCATAGCGTTAAAAAAGGGAGAAAAACAATGAAAGGCAAAAATAGGAATCGCTAAAATTTTGGTTGTATATTTTATAGAATTCCAAAAAAAATGGTCCATTTGTTTTAAAAAACCTGATTTTCTTGAGAACAAATTACAGAATGTCTTCTGAAAAAAATCATATATTTTTGGAATCTTTATAAAATGGGAAACTTCTTTTGAAAAATTCTTTAGAAAAAATGGAACTCCTAAAGTGAAATTTATTTTTGGCGCAGGAAAAAAACTTTGATTTCAATTTTCCAAAATCCTCAATGATAAATGAATCAATAGATACACAAAATAAATAAACAAAAGTAATGATGATAATAATAAAAAATAAACTGCACAATTTGGTTTTTTTGGGAGGAGAATGTGTATCTTCAAGAACGCAAAGAACATACTAAACAAAAAAAAAAAATGAAAATGGTGGCACGATCAAAAACATAGAGAAGTGAAACAACAGTATTCTCCATATAAAAGAAACAAAAAAAAATGAAAAATTATATTCTGTATGCATTATACATAAATTTATGTTTGTCCAAGTTACAATGGTTGAAATTTAAAAATATAGAGGAGAGAAACAAAAATTATAGCAAACAAAATCTTGTATAAAAATAAGCCAATAATATCTAGAAAATATAGACTCACATACATATATGTGTATATATAGACACAATAGATTTACTATATAACATCTATATTTATACAAAAAAAAACATTTAAAATCTATATTGAAAGGAACATAGAAAAAGCGCCTTTTAGTATTTTAGGGCTCCCATTCTTCCATAGAGTAGCAAAAACAGAATATATAAGAAATAAAATTATACAGTGATAAGATTAAACAAAAATTTACATATATTTTTTTATATATATAAGAATTTCCACTCATAAAATAATCTCAAACCATGTCGATTTTTTTCGTCTCCTCCATTTGCTGATTGAGCAAAAGTTTGTGCTTTTTTGAAAATTCTTGATTTCCTGGATATTTCTTGCAACCAGTTAAAAAAAAAAAAAAAAAAAAAAAAAAAAAAAAAAAACATCAATAGAATTCAAAATACTAAAAACTACACAAATTCTGCATTTGAAGATGAAAACAGAGAAAATTGTCAAGGAGAAAAAAAGAAATGAGAAATAAAAAAACAAAAATAAAATGAGGAGAAGGATAGAAAGAATATTCATACCCGCAAATTTTCGCAAAAAATTGGCCGCTCCTGCCCTTATGGAAATGGCTATTATCGATAAACAAAGAAATATCATAAGAACATTTTCTCCAAGTCCCGTTGGAAAAAACCAAAAGACAACAAAGAAACATAAAAAGAAACAAATAAACAGACAAATGAACAAACTATTATTATTGTTTCGAGAAATAATTGAGGAACAAATGGCAAAAAAAACAGAAAAAAATGATTTACAAATAGGTGACAAATTGGTAAAATAGAAGAAATTTGTACTGTCGAAGGAAGAATAATAAAAAAAAAGGTGAATTCGCTATATCCATATGTATTTGTATATACGTATATAAATATATAAATGTACATACATGAAAATGTATACATATAAATACCTATATTCATATGAACATATCAAATGATATGTTTACACATGTATACAAAGATATATATGTGTTCATATGAATATATATATATATATATATATATATATATATATAGTATCAAATTGGATATTGTGACATTTGAATAAAAAAACAATGTTTTGTTTATAAGGAAAATTATCCAACTCAGAAAAACCAACAAAAAGAAATTCACCTTTTTCAAATTTGGGGACTGGCTGGTTTTCAATTAAACCTGCGAAATAAAAATACATAAATTAAAATTACTAAAAACTACAGAAATTTT
>JBBHKE010000368.1:52650-117650 GCA_037447655.1 Zygnema cylindricum | reverse complement strand
GTTTAAAAAATTCGCAGCAAAAATTTAACAGTTTAAAATTTTACTGCCTAAAGGGTAAAGGGTTAGTTAAAATTTCACGAATTAATGTTTTATGGTTTATAATCTCATGATTTTAAATTTCCCAGTTGAAACTTTCATTTTTTACAAAAATGTTTTTTTTTTCCACATCGTGCGATAGACAGATTTGGTTTTTCCGAAAAGTTGTTTAAATAGAGTTTTTCAGAAAATCGAATTTTCCAGAAACGTTGGTTTTTCTGAAAATTTGAATAACAAGCTTTGCATCAAAAAATTAGACCACCCATTTTTTCCATCTTTGAAAATGCAGAAAAGGGTTTCCCAAAATTTCGCACAAATCTAAAAATAAAAACATAGAAACCAGCGGAATAAAAAAAGAAAATCAATTACAAAAAAAATAATAAAAATAATAATAATAATAATAACGGAAGTAATAATAATCATAACAATATAATAATAATACTAACAGTAATAATAATAATAATAACAAAAATAACAACGATAACAAAAAGAAAAATAATAATAATAATCATCATAATCATAATAATAATAACAAAAATAATAATAAAAATAATAAATAGGAATAAAAAACAAAAAAAAGTCACCTGTTGCAATTTGTGAGATTTTTTTCAAAAGCTGAAGGAGGGAGACGCCCAGAAAGGTTGTTTCGGCTCACATTCCTGGGGGGGAGGGAGAGAGAGAGAGAGAGGGAGAGACTGAGTCAGTGAGCGTGTGACTTTCTCTCGTTCATAACCTCCTACTAACATTCTGACTTTCTCCCTTTCTCTCTTTCTCTCTTTCTACCTTTCTTTCTTTCCTTCTTTCTTTCTTTCTTTCTCTCTTATTTTCTTTTTTCCTTTCTATCCTTTCTCTTTCCCTCTTTCCTTCTCCCTTTCTTTCTACCTTTCTTTTTTTATGTCCTCCTTCCCTTCTTCATTCCTGTCTTTATCATTTTTTCTCGTCCATCTCTTGTTTGAAAAAGAAAAAACAACAACAGAAAGAAAATAAAATAAAAAAAATAAAGATAAAAAATGAAAAAATAAATGGAATTTACCCTCTGATTAAAATCCGGCATTTGCTATAAAAAAAGATAAAAATTAAAAAAAAAACATAATGAATTTACCCTCTGATTAAAATCCGGCATTTGCTGCAAAGAAGCGTCGGAAGTTTGGTATCGAAGATTTTCCACCGTTTCCTTCAAACTTTCTCTCTCTTTCACAATTTGAAAATGTTCCTTTAATTTTCCGCAACGGTGACATTTATTCGAAGCGATTTCTCGCAAAAGTTTTTCGCGTCTTTGATAATTTCCCACGTCCTCGATGTTGTTCAGTTTCAAATCTGAAAAAAAAAAAACAGAGAAAACAAAAAAAACAGAAAAAAATGAGCAAAAAACACTCAAAAGAGAAAAGGATAAGAATTGAAAAATGAAGCAAAAAGAGAGAAAAAATAGGGGAAAACAAAGCAAAAAAAACAAATAAAAATAAAAAAAAACTACCTTTTAATGGATCCAAAATTTTCGGATATTCCGGAAAAGCTTCTCTCTCTACTTTCAAAAGCTCCAAAACCGAACTCGAAATCGCACTCAAATTCTCTTTTTGTAAAATCTCGTCGACGTCCACACTAATTTTGGTTTGACAAATGTCTCGGATTTTTTTATCTTCCAATTTTTCGATCGAAAAAAAGTTTCCGCCGGATTGCCCAAAATAAGGAAGTTTAAAATTTACAATTTCCAGTTTCCCTTTGGGACCCATCCCAAGGATCGTTTTATTTCTAAAATCGTCATTAATATTTTGTCTTTTTCCCAAATTTGTCTCATTCAAAGGATCATTTCCTGAAGCTTTCTGAGAGGGAGAGGGAGAGGGGGAGAGAGAGAGAGGGAGGGCTATTTTGGGGGGTTCTTGGTGGAGGAGAAGGACAACATCGCGATTCCGTCACGCGGACGAATTCGGACTCTTGTCCTACTCGAGAATCTTGTCCTATTCGGGACTTTTGTCGTATTCGGGAAGTTTGTCGCATTCGGGAATTTTGTCCTTTCAGGGAAATTTTTTCTAATTGTTCTATGTGAGGTACTATTTGGGAATTTTGTCGTATTCGGAAATTTTGTCGTATTGGGGATTTTTGTCGTATTCGGGAGCAGGTGACTCCGGGCCAGCAGCAGGCGGTGGAAATCGAATCTTGGGTCCAAGAGTGCAGAAGGAAGTCGTTGCCCAGTTTCGTACGGCCTTGCAGCAGGGCTGCCACGTCAGCAGGGAGCATCTTGTCCGTACAGCTTCCGGCGAGAGATGTACGGATGACGAGAAGCAGGACGAGCGAGATTAGAGAGAGGGAGAGAGGGAAGGGAGGGCGAGGAGAGCGGGGAGAGAGGTAAGAAACAAAAGAGACAGGGAAGAGAGGAGAGAGAGGAGAGAGAGGAGAGGGCGCCATAGGAAATGTACGGAAAAGAGAAGGGAGGGGGAAGAGGTGTTACGAAGAATAAGGGGAAAAGAAGGAAAAAAACGGGAAGAATAAAATACGAGAGGACGAATCGCGAGGGAGGAAAGAAACGAAGGAGAAAGAGGAAAAAAAAGTGGAGGTAAATGTTGAAGTTCAGGTAAGTCTCCTTTTAGGTTTTAATTGAAATACAATTCGGATTTTCGGATGTCTTTTAGTGCGTACTTTATTTTCAGTGCGATATTGTTGTTTCTCGTTGGTATTACGTCGGTTCGTGTGACATTGTGAATCCATTGTTCGCGTTCGCATGCCGTCACAAAAATTCGGACAAATTAAAGTTATACCTTGCTTCCTTTATCTGTACTTATTGTACGATTGTAGTAGCGATATCCGTAATTTTGTGTACTTAGGGTACAATAACGGATATTTTCGTGTTAGATTCCATGAATAGGATATTCTTTGGGAATTGATCATGGCAGTGACTATTTTGGTTGCAAACAGTCAATTACGTCACATTGTCAAAGATTGTACGTTTTAAGTACACATTGGTACAAATAAAGGACCATTGAGTTTATATTTGATGGTCAATTAGTTGAATAGCTTTGACTTTCGAAATATTGTTACAGCCGGTTAAAATTTTGCGCTTGCGAACGTCGACCGTCATAATTAAATCAGCAATTCACACGGCCGGCGAAGGTTTACGGTATCAAAACTACGGCAACCACATGTAAATAAAAGTGTTGCGCACAGTCACTTTCTCACTTTTAAGAGAGCTCCATTGTGAGAGCACATGTTGGCTTTTAACCATAGTTCAAAAGTGGCATTTTCATGGTAGGCCTTTGGTCGGCGCCTTTATCGTAAGTTGTGTTATGGGCTTTTCATGTGATCTTCTTAGATCGCTACTTTGATCGGCGACCGTCCGATCGTCCGAATCGAACGGCGTAAATAAAAAATTTTGGTCCGAATGTTTTAATTGGTCCAATTTTTGGTCCGAATGTTTTAATTGGTCAGAATAGGTCGGAATACAATATGGGTCTTAAGGTCATATTGTATGTTTTGCATACAATAGGCATATTGTACGGGCCTACTTTCACCTACTTTTGAACTATGCTTTTAACTTACCCGCAAAGTTGAGTTTTAATCGCCAATCGTTACATTGAAATTACGTAAATTAAAGAACAACGCGAAATGAAACCTCTCAAAACTAAAGTACTAGAATTCTTGTACGGATTAATTAAATCGCACGAAACAAATATAATTTGAACAATGTAATAAGGGTTCGTCCCCATGCATTAAAGTATCTACTTTTCTTTGTCGTTTTGCCCTAAAATTCAAGGAACTTTGAGAAACACTTTAGCCGTACGAGAAAATCGTGTTACCAAAGTACAGTGAACGTCAATTCTATACTTTGAATGTACAGCATGTTTGTCGTCATGTGAACGCATTTTGGCGTTTTCCTCTTTTCCACCCCCAGGCTAGAGAATCTAACCCATCAAAAAACTTCATCCAAAATCACCTACAGGGGGTGTTTTTAGTCAAAGTACCGGCCAAACAGCGAATGAAAAATGACCCACGCCCTCGCCACACGAGTGGGAAAAATTTTGGACGAGGGAGAGTACTCGCTATTTTTCTCCGTGCCCGTCACGCACATGGACGGAAAAAAAATTTTGCAGGGGTCTTAGACCTCCACTTTCATTCATGGGTCCTTTGCATAATTTTTCGCGGTCAACGCCTCTCCCCTCTCCCTCTCACACTATCGCTTTTATCTCACACTATGTAGACCGAGACACGAAAATATTGGTATAAAATGAAAGATCATTGTTTTTTTTTTTTTTAACATTTTTTTGATTTTATTTAATGACAAGTCGAGTGAGAAAAGTAGAAAAAACAAAATCGGGAAACCATGGCAAAAATTTATGGTACAAATGACGTCAACGTTGTCACAAGTGAGCATGATGTCACAATGTCACCAAACCCTAAACATCTACAATTTCACAAAAAATCTAGACGTCTACGACTATCGTTGTTTTTTTTTGGCATCACCAATCGTCGGAAGTTTCGTAGTCGTCTTCAATCGTCACAAGTTGTACCTACGTCTACAACCGTCACATTCCAAAGTTCTGATTTCATTTTTGCACATTAAGATGCTCTTCAAACAGTACGGATAATCTTCACTACAGTCCAAAATACTTTATCAAAGTACCGATTACATGAGGACGCACCCAAAAACAGACCCGCGTAAAAGTATCAAACTAAATGAAAAAAATATGAGTCGTCACAAGCGACCAAATCAAGCTACACTAATAACGATTCACAATTAAATTTAAATTTTGCGGCTAAGTTAAAGCCAAAATGTGCTCTCACAGTGGAGTTCACGTAAAGTGAGAACTTGACTGTGCGCAACACTTTTATTTACATGTGGTTGCCGCAGTTTTGTTACCGTAAACCTTCGCCGATAGTGTGAATTGTTGATTTTCTTATGACAGTCGACGTTCGCAAGCGCGGCAAAATTTTAACCGGTTGTAACAATATTTTGAAAGTCAAATTTATTCAACTAATTGACCGTCAAATATAAACTCAATGGTATTTTACTTGTACCATTGTGTATTTAAAACGTACAATCTTTAACAAGGTGACGTAAGTGACTGTTTGCAACCAAAATAGTCACTACCATGATCAATTCCCTATTCTTTTCGTTTCTAATTATCCCGTCCATTAACTTTCTTATTAGCTGCTAATACACTACCTATCGTTATTAAAGTTAATTACACTATACTGTCGCAATTTTTGTTGGTCGAAAATCAAAAAACCATATTATCAACACTATTTTAAGACGTGGATTACAATTTTTCCTGTCCTTTTCAACTAAATTCGTTTTATTTATTCTAATTTTGCATTAACACTAATAAATCACTAAATCGGTAAAAGCGACGATATAGTTTCGACCTTTTTATAATTTGGATGTAATCGGTCCACTTTATATTTTCATCTAGATTTAATAAACTGTTTAGTTTTGGTTCTATTTTTTGTTTTCTTCTTTTGATCGTTTTTTATTTCGACCATCCTTGTTGTTTTAAGAGGTTATGGGCCCACACCACCTCATCGAATGTGTAATTTCATTTTTCTTTTCTTCTAGACTCCATTTTCTATTGTTAACATGTTTTTTCTCTTTGGAAGTAAACAATATCTGAGACATTTATTGGGAGAATAAGAAGTCGGTCATTCAACATTAGGATATCTTTTTTGGCTTTATACAGGCCACTTTTTGAATTTTAGGTTTTCTAAGACAAGTTGTTTTTTCTTTATACCTCTTTTAGTTTCTTTAACGATTCCATCCAAATTGGCTTTGGAGGATTTCACAATTTTTTGGAGCCCTTGAAGTTCAATCTCCAAATATCCCTCCACACACTTTTTGCCCCTACAACAATCATTCCTATTTAATATGTCTTCATATTTTCGGCTTTTGAGGCCTGCCATAATTGTTTGAGTTCTTGAAGTTTAGTTTTCGAATAACATTCAACATTCTATTTTGACCTCTATCTTTCATCTTACCTTTGTGGAGACTTTTCGTTTCCCCAATTCACTAGAAAGAGTTTCGTTTCCCTTCCAGATTGCCCCGATATTTTTCACTCCACCAATCGGTATACCTTAAGACCCCTTCCAATTTTTACAATAAACGTTCATAAACATGAGAAATTTCAACCAGTTTACAGATAGAAATAAGAAAATTTAAATTTGGTTTGTTCTCACGTACGTCAAAGCGATGAGACATAATGCAAATACCTCATGCGATGACGTGGCTTAACTTATACAGTCTTATCACTTTCCAAAAATCAGCCTTTAACGTAGTCTTTTACGATGATGTATCACTCTAGCAAAGTTTTCTACATTGCGTGGAATAATCTTTATGTAACAAACACGCGCCAACTATAGGTAGCGCCTACAAAAGGTATTTTAATTCAATAATGGTTACCTTAAACACACAAAATTAACTGGTTGTGATAAGGGAAGAGAATGGAGGTACTACATCTTCAACCTTGGTTAGTAGGACGAAACATGTACATAATAACAATCGTTGAATTAAAATGATTCTTTGTTGACATAGAGATTGCAATTTCCAAGATAGGAGTGTTGTCCACCAAAAACCTCGAACTAATAATAGATGCCACTTCAGCCCACGTACCAAAGTTAGTCGTTACCGTTATGGTAGCTGAAAGACGCAGACCTAGACCCTCGAAAGAGATGAGGAGAGCAAGTTGTCAACGATAGACAAGTCCTTTCGGACGGTAAAACATAAAATGGCTGACAAGTTGATGCAAATTTTCAAGAAGACAAAAATCAAAAACGGAAAGTGAGGAAATGAAAGAAGAACCAAAGGTAAAGTGGGCACACGGTATAAGGGTCGTTGCGCAAAATAACTAGGTAAGATAGAGAAATCCACTCAAAAATTTGGAGGTTTCAAAATGTTCCCAGAGTGGAAAAGATCTTCCAAAAAGGCATCCTTGACAAAATTTTGAACAAATTCTGGGGATCAAATTAGCAAACCTAACACCCTTAGACCTTGTTGAGGTGTATAAACACTAAAGCCCTTAAGGAAACGTGGTGGCAAGCCTAAAGGGGAAAAAACGAGGCATTGAGGGACTTTGATGGAAAGTTTTATCTTGTACAAATGACCAAATAAATGGGAAATTGAAGAAAACTTACTTTTAAAAACCAATGATATGCGTAACATCGACAACAAAATGTGACAAACAACCTAGAAAAGTGGTAGCGGATGCTTGTAAGGTTTTTGATCGGGCGAGCTTATCAATATTGTTGTTAGCGCAAACACAAACTTGTGTTTTAAATATGGTTCGGAGTTTATTTTACCTCTTTTTGTGACCGCGAACAATAAACGTTGTTTGTTACAAATATCTTTGTTAGTGCAACCTAAAATATGTGTTATAAACATGGTTTAGGGTTTTTTTGAACTATTTTTGTGAGCGTTAACAATAGAAAGTGTTTGTTACCACTCTTGTTGTTAGCGCAAACACAAACTTGTGTCATAATCATGGTTCGGAGTTTATTTTACCTCTTTTTGTGACCGCAAAAATTAAACGTTGTTTGTTACAAATATCTATGTTAGTGCAAACTAAAATATGTGTTATAAACATGGTTTAGGGTTTTTTTGAACTATTTTTGTGAGCGTTAACAATATAAAAAAGTTTCTTATCAATATTGTTGTTAGCGCAAACACAAACTTGTGTTTTAAACATGGTTCGGAGTTTATTTTACCTCTTTTTGTGAATGCAAACACTTAACGTTGTTTGTTACAAATATCTTTGTTAGCGCAAACTCAAACTTGTGTTAGAAACATGGTTTAGGGTTTTTTTTAACTATTTTTTTGAGAGTTAGCAAACTTTGTTTGTAAATATTTTTTGAAGTTAATGCAAACACAAATTTGTGTTGAAAATATAGTTTAGGGGTTTTTTTTACTGTTTTTGTGAGCGTAATAATAAATGTTTTTCGTTACAATTAACAATAGTTAGCGCAAACAAAAAGTTATGATAGTAACATGATATAGGTTTTTTTTTTACTATTTTTGTGGGCGTTAACAATAGAAAGTGTTTGTTACCACTATTGTTGTTACGGCAAACACAAACTTGTGTTATAAACATGGTTCATAGTTTGTTTTATCTCTTTTTGTGACCGCGAACAATAAAGGTTGTTTGTTACAAATATCTTTGTTAGTGCAAACTAAAATATGTGTTATAAACATGGTTTAGGGTTTTTTTGAACTAGTTTTGTGAGCATTAACAATATAAAGAGTTTCTTATCAATATTGTTGTTAGCGCAAACACAAACTTGTGTTTTAAACCTTGTTTCATGTTTATTTTATCTCTTTTTGTGATCACGAACAATAAACATTGTTTATTACAAATATCTTTGTTAACACAAATCAAACTTGTGTTAGAAACATGGTTAAGGATTTTTTTAACTAGTTTTGTGAGCGTTAACAATATAAGGTGTTTGTTACCACTATTGTTGTTAGCGCAAACACAAACTTGTGTTTTTAACATGGTTTCGGAGTTTATTTTACCTCTTTTTGTGAATGCAAACAATAAACGTTGTTTGTTACAAATGTCTTTGTTAGAGCAAATTCAAACTTGTGTGAGAAACATGGTTTAAAGTTTTATTTAACTATTTTTGTGAGCGTAAGCAAACTTTGTTCGTAAATATTTTTGAAGTTAATGCAAACATGAATTTGTGTTGAAAACAAAGTTTAGGGGTTTTTTTACTGTTTTTGTGAGCGTAATTATAAACTTTTTTCGTTACAAAAAACAGTAGTTAGCGCAAACAAAAAGTTGTCATAGTAACATGATTTAGGGTTTTTTTATACTTTTTTTGTGAGCGTTAACAATAGAAAGTGTTTGTTACCAGTATTGTTGTTAGCGCAAACACAAACTTGCGTTATAAACATGGTTAAGTGTTTATATTACCTCTTTTTGTAACCACGAACAATAAAGGTTGTGTGTTACGAATATCTTTGTTAGCACAAACTTATATATGTGTTAGAAACATGGTTTATGGCTATTTTTAACTATTTTTGTGAGTGTTAACAATATAAGGTGTTTGTTACCATTATTGTTGTAAGTGCAAACACAAACTTGTGTTACAAACATGGTTCGGAGTTTATTTGACCTCTTTTTGTAAATGTGAACAATACACTTTGTTTGTTACAAATTTCTTCCTTAGCGCAAACTCAAATTTGTGTTACAAACATTGTTTAGGGTTTTTTTTAACTATTCTTGTGAGCGTTAACAATATAAAGAGTTTCTTATCAATATTGATGTTAGCGCAAACACAAACTTATGTTTTAAACATGCTTCGAAGTTTATTTTACCTCTTTTGGGAACGCAAACAATAAATGTTGTTTGTTACAAATATCTTTGTTAGCGCAAACTTAAATATTTCTAATAAACATGGTTTAGGGTTTTCTTTAACTATTCTTGTGAGCGTTAACAATATAAAGAGTTTCTTATCAATATTGATGTTAGCACAAACAAAAACTTGTGTTTTAAACATTTTTCAAAGTTTATTTTACATCTTTTTGTGACACGAACATTAAAGGTTGTTTGTTAAATATATCTTTGTTAGCACAAACTCAAATTTGTGTTAAAAACATGGCTTAGGGCTATTTTCAACTATTTTTGTAATCGTTAACAATATAAAGAGTTTCTTACCACTATTGTTGTAAGCGAAAACACAAACTTGTGTTACAAACATGGTCGGAGTTTATTTTACCCCTTTTTGTGACCGCAAACAATAAACTTTGTTTGTTACAAATATCTTTCTAAGCGCAAACACAAATTTGTGTTAGAAACATGGTTTAGGGTTTTTTCTAAATATTTTTGTGAGCGTTAACAATATAAAGAGTTTCTTATCAATATTGTTGTTGGCGCAAACACAAACTTGTGTTTTAAACATTGTTTGGAGTTTATTTAACCTCTTTTTGTGATCATGAACAATAAACGTTGTTTGTTACAAATATCTTTGTTAGCGCAAACTCATATTTGTGTTAGAAACATGGTTTAGGGCTGTTTTTAACTATTTTTGTAAGCGTTAAAAATATAAAGAGTTTCTTACCACTATTGTTGTTAGCGAAAAACACAAACTTGTGTTACAAACATGGTTCACAGTTTATTTTACCTCTTTTTGTGACCGCAAACAATAAACTTTGTTTGTTATAAATATCTTTCTTAGCGCAAACTCAAATTTGTGTTGGAAACATGGTTTACGGTTTTTTTGAACTATTTTTGTGAGCGTTAACAATAGAAAGTGTTTGTTACCACTATTGTTGTAAGCGCAAACACAAACTTGTGTTATAAACATGGTACGGAGTTTATTTTATCTCTTTTTGTGACAACGAAAATTAAACGGCTTTGTTACAAATATCTTTGTTAGTGCAAACTTAAATTTGTGTTAGAAACATGGTTTAAGGTTATTTTTAACTATTTTTGTGAGCATTACCAATATAAAGTGTTTGTTACCACTATTGTTGTTAGCGCAAACACAAACTTGTGTTATGAACATGGTTTGGAGATTATTTACCTCTTTTTGTGACTGTGAATAATAAACTTTGTTTGTTACAAAGATCTTTGTTACGGGAAACACATTTTTTTGTTATATACATAGTTTAGGGTTTTTCTTAACTATTTTTGTGAGCGTTAAAATAGAAAGTGTTTGTTACAACAACTGTTGTTAGCGCAAACACAAACATGGTGCGCGGTTTATTTTACCTATTTTTGTGACCGCAAACAATAAACGTTGTTTATTGCAAATATCTTTCTTAGCGCAAACTCAAATTTATGTTAGAAACATGGTTAAGGGTTTTCTTTAAATATTTTTTTGACCTTAACAATATAAAGAGTTTCTTATCAATATTGTTGTCAGCGCAAACACAAACTTGTGTTTTAAACATGGTTAGGAGTTTTTCTTACCTGTTTTTGTGAATGCAAACAATAAACGTTGTTTGTTACAAATATCTTTGTTAGCAGAAATTGAAAATTGTGTTATATACATGGTTTAGGGTTTTTTTTAACTATTTTTGTGAACTTTAACAATATAAAGAGTTTCTTATCAATATTGTTGTTAGCGCAAACACAAACTTGTGTTTTATACATGGTTCGGAGTTTATTTTACCTCTTTTTGTGAATGCAAACAATAAACGTTGCTTGTTACAAATATCTTTGTTAGCGCAAACTCAAACTTGTGTTAGAAACATGGTTAGGATTTTTTTTAACTAGTTTTGTGAGCGTAAGCAAACTTTGTTCGTAAATATTTTTGTAGTTAATGCAAACACAATTTTGTGTTGAAAACAAAGTTTAGGGGTTTTTTATTACTGTTTTTGTGAGCGTATTATTAAACATTTTTTGTTACTAAAAACTACAGTTAGGGAAGACAAAAAGTTGTGATAGTAACATGATTTAGGTTTTTTTTTACTATTTTGTGATCGTTAACAATAGAAAGTGTTTGTTACCACTATTGTTGTTAGCGCAAACACAAACTTGTGTTATAAACATGGTCCGAAGTTTATTTTACCTCTTTTTGTGACCACCATTAATAAAGGTTGTTTGTTACAAATATCTTTGTTAGCACAAACTCATATTTGTGTTAGAAACATGGTTTAGGGCTATTTTTAACTATTTTTGTAAGCGTTAACAATAAAAAGAGTTTCTTACCACTATTGTTGTTATCGAAAACACAAACTTGTGTTATAAACATGGTTCGGAGTTTATTTTACCTCTTTTTGTGATCGTGAATGTTGTGCATGTGACAAACGAAATGAAAACATTTGACAAAATAAACTGCAAAAGGAAAGGATGAAGAAATCATCAAACTAGGTCGTGACATAGCAGAGAATTGGTAGCAAAAATTTGTACATGCAGGAAACAACAAATAAACATATTACAAGAAAAGAAAAAGGTAAAGTGAGAGAGGAAGCTAGGAGGCTTAGTTTATTATTAAGCCAACGGATAGCCACTAGGCTCCTTGGTCAGTTTATATTCTTTACAGGAGTTCAATAAATAAAGATTTAACTCAATATCACAACACACAAACTAAAAATGTAGCAAATTGCGAGAAAATCTGAGATAATCAGATTTAGTCACACACAAAACATACGAGGAAAACCAACCCAAATCCTCTATCACGCAGTTAACCACACAAGCAAACCCAAAACTGTCCAATCACAATCCAAGGTTCAGCAACGGCCTGAGAAAGAAGGCCGAGCAGAAATCCACTTGAAAGGACGCGAGAAGAAGTGAAGGGAAACCGGTTAGGCCTCGGCGTGAGCTGCGTAGATTAATTTGTAGGGCAAGTTTACAGAGAAAGAAAGTAAGAGCTAGGCAATAAAACGCTTAATGACCAGAAAAATAGTCACTAAAACTATCCTGACAATTTCACAAGAAAAATCCTCAAAGTTTAGGTCAAATCTTCCAAAATGAGAATTCCTGTGCTCTTGAAATTGTGAGTACAGAATTCTCCTAAAATTCGCTAAGCATAAAGTCTACAGCAGAGCGCCTAACTTATTGCAAATACATGCGTTCTATATAGTTGCCTGCGCCTACTTTGGATTCTGGCTTATAGGCGACCCGAATCGTCTGCCTTACGTTACAATATCTACAACCTACGGATTAGAACCCTTCCTATGCTACATGTAAATGCGTGAGACCTCCAAGGGTCCACGACTTAAAATGGACCAATCGCGTCGCCGAGAGCAGTTCGAATCGCAATCGTTCGTTCGTCTGCATCATCTGCGGCCGTAGATGCGCGTTCGAATTTGCGTTGGTCGTGACATATTTCCAAGTTGGCGCTTCAGTTCGCCAATCGTACATACGAAATTTAGACTTGTTCGCGTAAATTTTGGCGCCTAACGAATAGACTTACAAACTTCAAAATGTTCGCGGGTTTCACGTCGCCTGACGACTTAGCGTACAGAATCCAATCTGTCCGCGGGTTTCAAGGCGTCAACAAAAATATGTACGGTTCTGTCGCCACTGAAACATACCAGAATACAAATTAGTGTGGCGTTAGTTTATACGAACCTTTTACATGAGGATCAAATATATAAAAAATGTAGTTAGAATGTGATTAAATATAATTAAAATGTGCTGACCGGATGCGGCATGACGGTTGTCGTGCATGTGACAAACGAAATGAAAACATACAACACAATCAGCTGCAAAAGGAAAGGATGAAAAAATCAGCAAAAAAAGTCGTGAGATAGCAGAGAATTGGTAGCAGAAATTTGTACAAGCAACAAACAACAAATAAACATATTACAAGAAAAGGAAAAGGTAGAGTGAGAGAGGAAGCTAGGAGGCTCAGTTTATTCCCCCCCCAGCTCTTTAGCCTGCCGAAGAGTTGGCCAATACAACTGGTAACTCTCGGCAGCCGTGACAAAACCAATGACCGTCCGGAACTGCTGATAACGGAGGAATCAAACACTCCATGTGAAATCCCTGGTTGCAATGGTCGCATAGAAGCATTGATGTTTCTCCGTCGGCTCGGTTGCAAAGTGTGCATTCTGTAGCCTCAATGATACGCATACGCATAGGGTCGATGTCCCGGGACAGATCCGATAAATAACATGGAGCACAGTTCTTGGAATGCTCCCGCAAGGTTCGCGTATCTGCTCCTTGAAGTCCTAACATGCCATTCGTATCTACTTCGATTATTGGGAGAATATGAGGTGAAACATCTATGTCCAAGGTATCGAAAGATTGGCGTCGTAAGTAGACATAATTTCCCACTGGGTAAGGCTTCTGTTGGGGCCGGTAGCCTCCGCTGCGTGTAGTGGCAAAGCGCAAAGTATCTTTGTGCTGGGTGATCTGCAGGTTGTCAAAAGCCAAGGGCATCTCTCGGGCAAAATGCACCGCCCTCTTAGGAAGTTCTTCTAGAAAAACCCCGTCAGACAGTAAAGGAAGAGGAAAGCTTGCGGCTTTCTGGATATTCATACCCAACAAGGGTTGACGCCCAAATAAGACATAGTAAGGACTGAAATTAGAAAGACTTGCCTGTACCAACATACAATAACCCATGGCAATATAGCCTAGTGACTCATCCCACACCGTTATATGTTTCTCGAAGCAATGCTTGCGTAATGCCCGCTTGAAGGTCTAAACTGCACGTTCCGCCAATCCATCAGCCTGTGGATGATGGCGGCTTGTTCGACTATGGTCTATGAGAGCGTCATCTAGCATTTTTTTGAATTCTCCGCGAAATTCAGGCTCTTGATTTGTGAGGATTTCGGTTTGAGCGCCGTATCTCATAAAGACATGTTCTTTAAATGCGGCGGTGGTGAGCTTATAAGTTTTGTGTGGTTACGCTACTACTTCAACCCATTAACTAAAATTTTCAATCATGATCATTATATATTGTTTCCCCCTTCGGGATATCGGGAAGGGGCATGCTAAATCGCACGCCAAGCGGTAAAATAACCCCTTGATGGGTAATGGTTGGAGGGTAGTTTGCCGGTTGCTAAAAGAGGTACGTAGACGATCACATATTGCACACTTGTGCAATACCGCTGCGACATCAGATTGCATCCCCTACCACCAATAGCGTGCTTGCAGCAAGCTTAAGGTGCGCTTGGTCCCATAGTGACCCTGCTCGAAGTGAATTTGTTCAATCAGCAAGAGGCGTTCAGTCGGGCGAGGCACGTGTTTGTGACTACTATCCGCTAACAATCGAACTAGCGAACCACCTAACCAAAGATAATTTTTAGCCCTTTTCTTTACTCGTTCCTCCTCCTCGGATGTAGTGCCTGGTCGGGAGGTTTGTGAGGAGAGGAAAAGAATTAGTGCTCCGTCTCGCCATGGATCCGAGGATGAACGAGAGTGGGGCAGCGAGGCTAAAGAATGTGTGATGTAAAACCATGCTGACATAGTAGCTAAGTCGTCATCGAAATCATGCCGAACTCCATTGTCGGTGGTCCTTAGCAAAGGATTTCGAGAAATGCCGTCTACATTTAAACTAAGTAATCCAGGACGGTGAATTATTTCCACATCATATTCTTGTAAAATTAATGCCGATCGCGCTAATTTTCCTGACAGTTTATCGTTCGTCATCAGCCAATGTAAAGGTTGATGGTCGGTTAGAAGGGTAAATGGTTTTCAGTAAAGGTAGTGACGAAAGTGTACAATACCCTAAACTGCTGCTAGACATTCTCCTTCATAACTACTATAATTTGATTCTGCAAGATTATTACTCCTGCTTGCGTAAGCGACCACGTATCCTTCTTCTGTTAGTTCACGTTGAGTTAAGATGGCCGCAATGCCAGGCTTTCCAAAGTCTGTTTGTAGGCAGAAAGGTTATTTGTGATTAGGAGGTCGGAGGATTGGAGCACTAGAGAGGGCATCTTTCAACTTCTGGAACGCTGAAATCTGATCAGGTCCCCAAACGAAAGGAACTTCTTTCTTGAGCAAATCGTTCAATGGTGAAGCGATAGTGCTGAAACTCGGAACAAACTTGCGATATTAATTAGCTAATCCTAGGAAGGCTTGAAGACTCGTGAGATTAGCGAGGGTTGGCAGTTTGCTGATAGCCTCGGTTTTTGCTTCAAGTGGTGTGATTCCCTCGGAGGAAATGAAATTTCCAAGGTAAGGCACACCCACGGACCAGAAAGTACATTTAGCTGGATGACATTTTAACCCGACCTTTTTCAGTTTAGTTAGGACCCATTAGATATGAGCTGCGTGATCTTCAACTGTGGCAGAGGCGATAATCAAATCATCAATATAACATCGTGCAACCTTGCAACCACCTAAAATTAAATCCATTACTTTTTGAAAACTGCAAGGGCGTTGTTAAGTCCAAAAGGCATGACAGACCACTACGAACAACCATCACTACCCCAAAAGGCGGTTTTATGCCTATCTTTCACCTCTATTTCAATCTGGTTAAAGCCTGGTCCTAAATCCAGAATACTGAAATATTTAGCGCCTCCTACATGATCATATATTTCTTCGGCCAATGACATTGGATGTCGATCTTGTATCGTTTTAGCATTGAGTTCACGGTAATCGCCGCACATCCTGCGATCGGTAAAGTTTCCTTCGGCATCTTTTTTTCTCAGCATGACAGTGGGTGCTGCAAAAGTAGAATCCAACCGATAAATGAGGCCAGCTTCCTCTAATTCAGCGCAGCGTTGGTCCACTAATTCCCATTGCGTTTCAAATAAGCGGTGTTTCGACTTGAAAATGGGACGATCCTCTTCTAGATCTATAGACATTTTATAGGTGGTATGGCGACCAAGATCATTCATAAAGAAAGCAAAAGCGTCAATATTCCGAAAAATCACTTGGTTCAGTAGATCATGTTCAAATTCAGAGAGATTAGAGCCAAATTTCCTTTTAGGAGATTCCGAACCTTTAATTGTCGTTGCTTCCATGGCTTCTGCAAAAGCTAGTTGTTCATCCGCGATAAGTGACTGACCTAATGAGTAAACAACCGGTGTTTTCAGTAAGCAGTTTGTTCAATGTTGTCAGCTGCGGGTAGGAAAGGCTCCAATCCAGTGAGGAGGTGTTGACATATGACTAGAGGAAGCAGATGGTATTGACATATGACTAGAGGGAGCAGATTGGGCAGCAGTATATGTCGGAATGGACCATGCCATGTGGCTAGGGTTCAAGAAATTGTAGATTGTGACATCAGGATAAGGTTTTATAGAGGATGGGAAGAGGAAAAATTGAGAAGGTGTCCCTTTAAGGGTGACAATGTGTTTAGAAATTGGTAGTGCATCCGCCCCCCCAGCTGGTTAAGACAGATGGGTTTGTGCGAAACGACCTGCTGCAAATCCGAGGCCCAAGACAAATGAGAGGGTTTGAGGGTCCATGACACGACCTAAAAGGATGCAGCGCTGTTGTTCTGTGAGACCATGGGCAGCCGTAGTGTTGGGAAGGAAATGCATAAGGTGTTCCTGTTCTGTGGCTGTAGGTTAATCTAGGCCGCCTGTGTGAATATTTTTGAGCTGGCCAGGCCCATCACCATAGAAAGCGTGAGAGTGTGGATAAAACACTAGAGTGGGGAGAACTTTGAGTGGTTGGCCTGAGACGTTAATGTTGTAATTCGGTGGGTGATCAGGCTGCAGACAGGTTGGGACTTTGTGAAAAGGAAGAAGTGAGTCTGAATATCTGTGAAAGGAGGTTTGACTGAAAGATTTCCTTCTCTAAGGCGTCCAATATCAATCAAGTTGGTCCATTTAGATCGAACCCGATGAGCTAGGGACCCGTGACGAGCGGCATCAATGATAAGAGGAGGACAAATTAATGCTTTTATCCGCTTGTAATCAGCTAACACTGTAGGACGAGGATCGTTATAGGGTGCCATGTTTTCCAGAATATATCTCAATGGGCGATTGAAAGATTGCAAAAAATGCATGATACGAAGTAATTCAAAGAATAATTTGGTGCGGGGATCAGCTAAGCCGAGACCTTTGCCTGCTCGTGACATTCCCTGACACTCCCAACCGGCAAATAGAAGATCGATTGGTTCCACATCGAGAAGGTGTTGGTTTCCTATCAAACGAATATCTTGAGGTAATGTTGTATGCATGTGAGCAAAGGCAGATTTAGGGAAAAGATGTGGATATTGTCCGTGTAAAAGATTATAGTGATGTGTTTGGGCTTTCCGAGCTAAAGGGTCAGTGTCAACTGAGTAGTAGTGCTTGATAAGTAATCCGTTGCGAAGGCATGAGAGTAGAGAGGTACCTATGCCTGCGAACAGGTCTAAAATGACTAGACCATCTTGATGAGGTTTGACCTGTATTGGTTTCCAATTAATGGGAAGAAAACCGGAAGGATATATAGAAATAAGAGGTAGAGGTGGAACCCGTGATAAAGGAATTTGAAGTGTGTGTTTGTAGATTTGATCAAACTCGAGAGAATCAATATTAAAACCTGGATTATTGAAAAGTTCAAGCAAATAAGGACTGTCGGGCATAATTTCCTCTGCGGAAAGAGAATGAAAATTTTCAAATCCCACCGAATTTCCGGAATAAGCAAGGACAGATTGGGCTGCGTGAGCCATAATGGGCATGGATTGGCGTGCTGAAATTAGAGGGAGACAAATTTGTTTTTCCCGATAATTGGTAGGACGGTAGGAAAGAGTATGATCGTACATATCAACGCCGCCTCCTACTCTGAAAATCACATCTTGCCCCACTAAACACTCGTAATCACTACATTTGGTGACCAATGCGTGAGCACGAACTTCCGCAAAATCAGATTCTGTACCATTTTGAAACCTAAAACAGAGTGGATCCTTCGTAATGCCCAAAACTGGTTCGGTTGTTCCCGCTGAGGTGAGTAAACGTGTGGAAGTGGACTGAGGTTTATCACTTGTCAGACCAAATTTCAGTGCAAAAGATGACCCCAAAATAACTGGTTTTGCACCGGTGTCCATAACTGGTATTGACGGTATGACACCATTCACTGAAAATGCACCCTTCCCATTATCTAGAAAACTGATGTGTGGGTCAAGTGAACTACGCTCGTCGGTAGAGATAGGCCTAAGAGCGTCAAGATTACGGTTCATTTGTAAAGCCTGTAATGCTGCAAATGGGAT
This sequence comes from Zygnema cylindricum, assembly GCA_037447655.1. Taxonomy (NCBI): domain Eukaryota; kingdom Viridiplantae; phylum Streptophyta; class Zygnematophyceae; order Zygnematales; family Zygnemataceae; genus Zygnema; species Zygnema cylindricum. The sequence goes on along the minus strand of JBBHKE010000368.1, from coordinate 99,098 downwards.
GGATGTCACCGTAGATTTTAGGTTGGGTGAATCGGAAATCATAGTAGACAAAATGCATAATCTTTCCTTAACCCTATGGCTGTCTTGAATGGAGCGGTCAAGAATAGTGAGTGCTTCCGCCGTGATGGTGGAAGCTGTTTCGGGTAAATTGGTTGCGGTTTCTTTGGAAAATGATAATGGTAGACGTGTGCTAGACTGTTTACCCTCACGATTGTGATCAACTGTCCCCTTGTCAAACGTGGTTTCCCGCTTTTGAATTGTTGAATCTCGTAAAACTCGACCTGCTAGCATGGGAAGGTGGACAACTGTACGAGCCATACTAGTTAGGTGAGTCGGCGGTTTCATTTGAGCCATAAGGGCTGCAAACTAATCTTTGATCATAGCGGCCATTTGAGTTTTTATTTCCTCTCTCTCTTTTTCTCTCCGAGACACTTTAGGTGGAGAGTTTTTTTTCTGACTCTTTAAGTGGTTGGACTACTTTGGCAGATCTAGCCGGTATGCCACCATTTCGAATATGTTTTTGATATGAAAATTCAGGGTTTTTGATGAGACAACGATACACAAAGTGGCCAGTCTGTTTCCTGTGTGTAGAAGTCGCAGATTTTATCCTGGCACATCCAAGCATCATGTCGGTCTTGCCACATCGGAAACAAATCCGATTGGATGGTTGATTTGGTGGGGTTCCTATAGCTGGGACCCTTGGTGGCCGATTATTCGGCCCCAAGTTACGAATATTTGGTGAATTGAAAGGGTTAGTTTCTTTTTGAGGGGCTTTTGGTCGATCGTGGGCATCCCACCAACAATTTGTCATCTCGTATTTGTAACAGGGTTACAGAATTGGGTACTTAGTAGTTAGGGCTAGGCTGCTATAGTTGCGATTTTAGAGCAGCGCAGTTGCGATGCTAGAGCAGCGCAGCTGCGATTCCAGACCAGCGCAGCATAGCAGCATAGCAACTTAGCGGCGTAGCAACTAGTAGCGCAGCGGTGTAGCAGAGCAGCATAGCAACGCCGCAATTGTGTAGATTGAACTGTATAGTTCTAGAAGGAAGTTTGGATAGATCTTGGATTGGCCGCGAAGGTCCACGTGTACAGCTGTATAGTACTAAGTTGACCAGCAGTTAGCTAGTTTAAATAGACAGGTAGACCTAGTGAATGGGGGACCGGAAGTAGACCTGAAATAGACTTACGCAGCTAGCGCAATCTTGTACTCTCTTTTCAATTAATAAAGCCCAACCCTGTCTGCGAGTTCTGTGTGCTCCTGCTGTTGCTACGGGGAGGTCCTTGGAGTTTTTCGCTGTGCATTGTGACGTATTGTGGGGTGTTGCTACCTCTTTTACACTGGTATGATAGCTGTTACCCGTGACTCGCCAGCATGGATGAACACGGTGTATCTACTACAGAAATGTTGGCGCAAGTTCTCATGGAGTTGGAAAGTGTGAGATTACAGAATGCGCAGCTAAGTAACACCGTCATGGCCTTGGAGACGCGTCTAGGGGAGCGACCTCATGGAGGCATCGAGAGAGATTCTCGGAGACCGAAATTACGGCTTCCCGACGAGTTTGACCCTGCAAGACACAAGAACCTTGACTCATGGCTATTCTCCGTGGCGAACTATCTCGAGAATTTTCCTAGCCTATCGGATCGTGAGAAGATTCACTACGCGGGTGGTCTTCTTAAAGGGGCAACGGGGGCTTGGTGGAGAACATTGGTAGAGGACGATGAGTCACCGACCGTCTGGGCGCTCTTCGTTCAACTCCTCCGCGACACTTGGCAGCCTGTCAACACGGTGAAGGCGGCGAGAGATAAGATCGCAGTATTGAAGCAACGAACTTCAGTGATGGAGTTTACGTAGAGGTTCTTGGAGTGCAAGGTTCAAATACCTACGATGACGGAGGATGAAGCCGTGGATCGTTTCGTGAAGGGGCTAAAGTCGTCTATTCGTAGAGATGTGGAGCAATGGCTTGCTCGGGAAAGCACAACTCCCCCTCTCTCAGCAATCATCCAGTTTGCGGAGCGGACCGATTCGGTCGACTTTAACCTCCGGAAACCTTATCACTACGGGTCGAGCAGTAGCGGAGGAAACCGACGAGACGAAGGTCCAACCCCCATGGAGCTCGGCGCAATTAATGAGGATAAGGAGGCGGTCAACGTCCTGCGGAAAAAGAAGAAAACCACCAAGACCAAGACCAATGACTTGTCCCCCGAGGAAATCCATCGGAGGAGGCAAAATGGCCTATGCTTCCAGTGCGGTTCTCCGGATCACATGGCTCGGGAGTGTCCAGAGCGGAAAGACCCCAAAAAGGGAAAACTTACTGTTATGAGGTTAGCCGGAGAAGAAGGTGACCCTTTGATATTTCGGGGTCAAATAGGAGTGAGTGCAGCTGATTTCATGGTGGACTCCGGAGCGTCGGGAAACTTCATTAACGAGGCGACGGTGAAAAGGTTGAAACTTCCTCTTGTGGTACTACATAATCCTCAGTCGGTGCAATTGGCCGACGACAGTTCCCTATCAATCACCCATCGTACCCCGAGGTTGCGCGTCGGCATTGGGAAATTCCGATGGTACGACACGCTTCATGTATTACCTCTTGGGGATCATGAGGTAATATTGGGGAAGCCATGAGAGTGAAGAAAGGTGAAGAAGAGTTTGAGGTAACAGCGGGAGCGGCTGGTAAGGGAACGGAAGAGGGACGCCTGCTTTCGGCCTTACAGCTTAAGAGGGCACTTAAGAAAGGGGAAATGATTTATATGGCGGTCGTCCAGCCAATGGAGGAGGCGAAGGAAGAGATCCCGGAAGAATGGAAAAAGAAGGACCCCGACTTCGACTCCAAAGAAAGTGACGACATTGGAAAGACTTCTAAAGAGGCCCCGGAAGTCGTGTCAAAACTTCTCGAGGAGTACGCAGATGTATTTCCCCCGAAGCTCCCCGAAGGATTACCTCCGAAGCGCGAAGTGGATCATAAAATAGAGCTTGTTCCTGGAGCGGTACCTCCGGCTAATTGGATGTACAAGATGAGCTACACCGAGTTGGACGAATTGAAAAAGCAACTCGCGGAGTTGGTCGAAGCCGGAGCACTCGAACCAAGCAAGTCACTGTATGGAGCCCCTGTTCTCTTTGTGAACAAGAAAGATGGAGGGTTCCGTATGTGTATAGATTACCGAGCGCTGAACAAGTTAACGGTGAAGAATGCGTACCCCCTACCGAGGATAGACGAATTGTTGGATCGACTTCGAGGTGCCAAATATTTTTCGAAAATAGACTTGCGGAGCGGCTACCACCAGATCAGAATTGCCGAGGAGGATGTGGAAAAGACGGCGTTCAGAACTCGATACGGTCATTTTCAGTTTCGAGTAATGCCGTTCGGGTTGACTAACGCACCGGCGACCTTTATGCATTTAATGAATTCCATCTTTCGACAATATCTGGACGCATTCGTGATCGTCTTCCTCGATGACATATTGGTGTATAGCCGAACGCAGGAGGAGCATGTGAAGCACTTACGGACGGTCCTCCAAGTCCTTCGGGAGCATAAGTTATACGCAAAAAGGAGTAAATGTGACTTCTTTAAGGAGAAAATTGACTTTCTAGGCCATGTGGTGAGCCGGGACGGGATCGCAGTGGATCCCAACAAGACTAGAGCAGTAAAGGAGTGGCCGCAACCGGCGAATATTACGGAGTTACGGAGCTTTCTCGGACTATGCTCCTATTATCGACGTTTTGTCGAAGGTTTCGCAAAAATCGCTGCACCGCTCACGGAATTGCTCAAGAATGATGCGCCCTATGATTGGAAAGCGGCGCAAGAAACAGCCTTTAACACGCTAAAGGAGCGGTTGGTTACCGCCCCTGTGTTAGCTGTTCCCGATCCGGATTTACCCTGGACGATAATTACTGACGCTAGCGATATGGCTATTGGAGCAATCCTTATGCAGGATCAAGGAAAAGGCCTTCAACCCATCGCCTACGACAGTCGCAAACTAAAGGCAGCAGAGTTGAACTGGGCTACCCATGAGAAGGAAACAATAGCTATTATCAATGCGCTGGAGGTTTGGAAGTGTTACGTTCAGGGAAAACGGATCACGGTTATCACGGATCACCACGCCTTACAATATCTCCAAACCCAGCCGAAGTTGTCCAAGAAACAAGTGCGCTGGATGACGTTCCTGCAAACCTTCGGTCCGGAACTTGTTATTGAATATAAGCCGGGCAAACAGAACCCGGCGGATGCGCTGTCAAGAAGACCTGATGTCGCTGCGCCGGCAGCGGAGAACCAACTGCAGGCACCGCAGCAGAGGAACGGAGACTCTGTGAAAGAGAAAAGCGCAGCGTTGACCGAAGCGCAAAATCAGAAGCTCAGCGCAGTCACCAGTACAATGCAAGTGGACGAACAGTGGTTAAGTCGGATAAAGGCCGCCTACGGCGATGATGGTTCACTAAAGGAACTTTTCAAACGGAGAGTACTCGTTCGAACTGCCAATGATATGAGGCGGTATAGATCGAGTAAGACAACACGGCTATATGTGCCGACAAATACGGCACTTCGTCACGCAATTCTTCAAATGAGTCATGACGAGCCGCTCAGTGGACATTTTGGACGAGATAAAACAACCGCACGTGTCGCTGAAGCGTATTACTGGCCAAACATGACTCGAGACATTGCAGAATATGTCCGGACGTGTGACTCGTGTAATAGAAACAAATCTGATTCAGGGCAACAAGGTCTGTTACAACCCCTCCCAATACCATCTGTTCCTTGGGAGGCGATCTCGATGGATTTTATCGTGGCCCTTCCCCGGACGAAGGAGGGCTACGACTCAATCTTCGTCGTCGTGGATTGCCTAACGAAAATGGCACATTTTCTACCCACGACCACTACGGCTAGTGCACGAGATATTGCGGACTTATTCTTTCGGGAAATATTCCGCCATCACGGTCTTCCAAAAAGGATCGTCAGCGACCGCGATCGAAAATTCGTGAGCCACTTTTGGCAAAATCTCTTTGCGTTATGCGGAACGCAGCTTGCCATGTCCACAGCCTACCACCCTCAAACTGATGGTCAAACTGAACGGGTGAATCGGACTTTGGAGGAAGCATTGCGGGCTTATGTCTCGGTGGACGAGGGGGATCTGCATTCCCCGGAGTTGCTGCGCCGATTTCTGCACAGTGAGGACACTCAGCTTTACCGGAGGGGCAATCGCAGCGGCCGCAACAAAGGGGTGAATCGCAGTGGCGCAACCATCGCAATAATATTGGGGACGCGGCAAAGGACCGCAGCGGCGATGTTACCACACTGCAGCGCCGTAGCAGCGCAACCACCGCAGCGCAACATGGTCATGATGACGCCAGAGGATCGCAGTATCACCGCTGCGCTGACAGGAAAGCGCAACGGCGCAATTGTGTTTCACTATGTAGGCAACGACGAACCCTCGGTTCCGCCGCAGCAGCGCAGTTTTAGACATGTTGGATACTGCGATACCCTCGCACGCTGCGACGCTGCGCACAGCCCAAAAGTGAAACCCTCAACCCCCGGGAATACAACCATCATTCGTCCTCACAACCAACTCAGTCTCGGCAGCTTGGAAACGGCTTCTCTCCGCACAATTACTTTACCTCCGCTTCTGGAGCTACCGGAATTGTCTGGTTTAGCAGTGTCTATGGCGTCGTCGTCCTCTCCACCCTCGAAAAGGAGGAGACTGGTACGGGTGGGACAAGGAGACCCGAGCCGTCCCGAGAGATTGCTAAGGGCGGCGGAAGCCATGGTGGAAGCTAGCAATCGAAGAGAGGTAGAAGTGGAGCCGGAACCGGAGGATAGTGTCAGTTGCGAGGCAGGACTGGCGGAGACCAGTAGAGGGGAGGGGTCAGAGAACTCACAGGACCTTCAATACACCCCAACCCGGGAAGGCGATCAGGAACTTCAAGCAGATCATGAGCTGTCGGAGGCGGAGGAGCCGGAACGCGAACCAACACCTCCGCCGATTGAGGAGCGCGCCCCAGATCTGGAGGTGACGCGGGACCCAACCAAGGAGAGCACTCCAGACGATCAATCGTTTGAAAGCGCGGAGAGGAAGGCGGAGGAACAATACCCCAGCGGTGATGATGTGTTTCTCTTGCGCGAAAACCGACGAGATTCGGAGGAGGAGAGTGAACAGGGAGAGGAAATTCCTGACTACCTCATCCCACTACCGGTCGACACCCAGCATCCGGACCTCGCCTTCAGCTTCGCCAAAAGGTTTTATTGGGACCCCTCAGAGTGGCCCGAAGAATGGCGTATAGGGAAGCCTAGAGATCCTATCCGCATCCCTACCAACGTTCCGTCACACCCAGCGTGGAATTTCATGCGGACCAAGGACCTGGGGAATAATCATAAAGGCTATGTGCAGCTGAATCCTCACACCTTACCGTTCGTAGAGGTGGTAGAGGAAAACTACAGGTACAGAATTGATGTTCCCGGGTTACTTTGCCATTATCACCCGTGGGATGTCCGCCTCCACGACATCATCTCTCGAGCGGAAGTCACCGCGGACGTGCGAGTACTCAAGCTGGCTCGAAGGAATGCTCTGCAGCGGGCCCGAGCTGCAAGAAAACACGTGTCCTTCAAATTACGAAAGGTACCTCTGTGGGAACCGGCGGACGAGGAACCAGAGGAAGCTACCCCAGGGGCTGAACCCGGAGAACCCAGGATTCCGGCACCCGAGGAGCCTGCACCTGCGGACGTTCCGCAGCAAACCGAAGTACCCATGGAGGAAGCGGAAAATCAGGTTCGGGAACGAATTACTCGGCGGCGGTTGGCAGCTGCAGATCGTCACATCGCGTTACTGGAGACCCGATGTGAACAGCTCCAACATCAACTCGACGTCCTTCGCCAAGAGTTCGAGGAGTATCGTGAAGAAACATACGACATACTCCGGCAACTGCAGTTTCCCTGACTCCATCAAAGTTCAGCGGGACGCTGAATCCTTAGTGGAAGGCACTGTAACAGGGTTACAGAATTGGGTACTTAGTAGTTAGGGCTAGGCTGCTATAGTTGCGATTTTAGAGCAGCGCAGTTGCGATGCCAGAGCAGCGCAGCTGCGATTCCAGACCAGCGCAGCATAGCAGCATAGCAACTTAGCGGCGTAGCAACTAGTAGCGCAGCGGTGTAGCAGAGCAGCATAGCAACGCCGCAAATGTGTAGATTGAACTGTATAGTTCTAGAAGGAAGTTTGGATAGATCTTGGATTGGCCGCGAAGGTCCACGTGTACAGCTGTATAGTACTAAGTTGACCAGCAGTTAGCTAGTTTAAATAGACAGGTAGACCTAGTGAATGGGGGACCGGAAGTAGACCTGAAATAGACTTACGCAGCTAGCGCAATCTTGTACTCTCTTTTCAATTAATAAAGCCCAACCCTGTCTGCGAGTTCTGTGTGCTCCTGCTGTTGCTACGGGGAGGTCCTTGGTGTTTTCCGCTGTGCATTGTGACGTATTGTGGGGTGTTGCTACCTCTTTTACAGTATTCTTCAACGTATTGAGCTGCCTGGTCGAACGTAAATTTGAGACCGTATGTTTGGGTAAGGTGAGTTTGAAAAAAATTATTTGACTGGAAAGGAAACTATCCAACAAACTTCTGGACAGCTTTGGCATCTCATATCAGATTGGGTAACGCTTCCCGCAAGGTCTCCATAAGGGCTCGTAAAGCGGGGGCAGTTTTGCCCTGTTTACGCTCAAAATTCATTAATTCCTTAACTTGGTCAGGATTTTGAATGCAATACTTCTCTAATAACAAATTAAACATTATGGTGAGAGGGTCTCGTAACGCAATTGTCATCTCAGGTTGTGCCGGGACGGCGGCTCGAGCTGCAATATCATATTGGTGGGGAACCTCCGCCACCGCCGGGTAAAGAACATTTCCAAGCGCATCTAAGACCTTGGGAATAACAGTTTGATAAGGAATTTCTGCTTGACCTATTACCTCAAGCGTACGAGCAAACCGCCGAGAATATTCAGTCATCGCAAGTATGCCATCATACTTGCGGGAATATAAGGTAAGGGCAGACCCGCGAAGGTAACGCCCTGAGAAGGGAGAAAGCGACACAGATGTCAAATCTATCTTGATAACGGAAATCTAGATTTCGCATTTCAGTGTCGAATAACATTCGAAAATGAGATAAACTCATAGTATCCTTCATTCTGTTAAAGCAGAATTGAAGTTTACCAGGAGTGCCCTCCGATGTGGAGGCCATCAAAAGAGACGAGTTAGTCGAAATCAAAGCCTGAATTGGTGCTAACGGAGACCAAAAAGAAAGAAAATCTGAATCGGGTTCCCTTTCGTTATACACCTCTTCCACAAATAGCGTGGAAATAATGGATGACAAAGATGAGACAGTGGTTAAATCTGAACGAGTAGAAGACGCTCTAGATTCGATTAAAAGACTTAACGTCAAAGGAACCGAATTTGATAAATTCGATTGATCGAAATTTGATGAACGAAAAGTTCCACCACTACGTGTAGATCTATATGAGTGGTCAAGATTATCCCAATCAGTGGGCATAAAAATGACTGAGATAACAAACAAATCCGTTATTGGATACGCCCTATACGAGGTGCTGCAAATGCTAAACAATACCACATACGTAGGCAACAATCTCAAACAGTCTCTAACAAAGCCACTATGGCCACATCTAGTCAAGAGGCCGCTTTTACCGAAACCTTTACCCTGCAAAGGAGTGGGCAAGGCCAAAGGGCCAGATCTATAAAGGCAGAAACTTGCTAAACAAGAACACGGAGGTGCAGATCTAAAGCTCCACAGGCAGAAAATAGTTCTATCCAAGGCCACCAACGACCAGATCTAACAATAAATTTCCACGCCAAACAGACAACAAGAAAAACACAAGGCCACTCACGGCCAGATGGCAAGCATGGAAACCATGGACAGTGCAATTGCGCAATAGAATTAGGTCCAGGTGAAACCAATCCACTCACGTACCCTCTAAATGATCAACAACTATCCTGACACGCGCCTGCACCCGCAAGGCATCGTGAACTTACAAACCATTCTTAGCGATCAGATGATTGCCAAGGGTGAACTGCGGTTGTTCGCTCCAACCAGAGTTTTGCAAAGCTCCCAAAAACGAATCAGCTCCACTATCTCCACTCTAAATTGTCAAGCAGACACCACAACTCAATTACCAACTTAGTTAGTAGCCTGTTAGGGCACGCGTATCAGCATTATGCCACGCTCTGCCCGACTATAAAGCAATGGTAATTTTATGTGATAATTCGTGCAACCTAGTATATATATATATCTTAGGGGTGTTTTTTAAGTTTTTTATTTGTTTAACTTTGCTAGGTGTTCTGAGTGAGTTTATCCGGTAGGAAGAAAGAAGAGAAAATGATACCAAACAGTTCAGCAATCTCACATTCAACAACTCAAAAACAAACTAGACAACAAATGAAATGAAAATAAAGCATAGCAAAAATCTAAACATACAGATAAATTGACAAAAACTAGACAAAAAAACTAATTGCACAAGGAATAAAGAAACTTTGAAAAACTGACAATTTCAAATTGCAGAAAATGAAGCAAAACTGAAAATGTCAAATTGCAGTAAATATTCAAGAGCACGGGAATATTAAGCCAACGGATAGCCTCTAGGCTCCTTGGTCAGTTTATATTCCTTACAGGAGTTCAATAAATAAAGATTTAACTGAATATCACAACACACAAACTGAAAATGTAGCAAACTGCGAGCAAATCTGAGATAACCAGATTTAGTCACACACAAAACATACGAGGAAAGCCAACCCTAATCCACTATCACGCAGTAAACCACACAAGCAAACCCAAAACTGTCCAATCACAATCCAAGGTTCATTAACGGCCTGAGAAAGAAGGCCGAGCAGAAATCCACTTGAAAGGACGCGAGAAGAAGTGAAGCGAAACCGGTTAGGCCTCGGCGTGAGCTGCGTAGATTAATTTGTAGGGCAAGTTTACAGAGAAAGAAAGTAAGAGCTAGGCAATAAAACGCTTAATGACCAGAAAAATAGTCACTTAAAATATCTTGACAATTCCACAAAATAAATCCTCAAAGTTTAGGTCAAATCTTCCAAAATGAGAATTCCTCTGCTCTTGAAATTTTGAGCACAGAATTCTTCTAAAATTCGCTAAGTATAAAGTCTACAGCTGAGCCCCTAACTTATTGCAAATACATGCGTTCTATATAGTTGCCTGCGCCTAGTTTGGATTCTGGCCAATAGGCGACCAGAATCGTCTGCCTTACGTTACAAAATCTACTGCCTACGGATAAAAACCCTTTCTATGCTACATGTAAATACGTGAGACCTCCAAGGGTCCACGATTTAAAATGGACCAATCGCGTCGCCGGGATCAGTTCGAATCGCAATCGTTCGTTCGTCTGCATCATCTACGGCCGTAGATGCGCGTTCGAATTCGCGTTGGTCCTGGCATATTTCCAGGTTGGCGCTTCAGTTCGCCAATCGTACATACGAAATTTAGACTTGTTCGCGTAAATTTTGGCGCCTAACGAATAGACTTACAAACTTCAAAATGTTCGCGGGTTTCACGTCGCCTGACGACTTAGCGTACAGAATCCAATCTGTCCGCGGGTTTCAAGGCGTCAACAAAAATATGTACGGTTCTATCGCCACCGAAACATATAAGAATACAAATTAGTGTGGCGTTAGTTTATACGAACCGTATACATGAGGATCAAATATATAAAAATGTAGTTAGAATGTGATTAAATATAATTAAAATGCGGCGACGCGATGCGGCATGACATGAACAACAAACTTTGTTTATTACAAATATCTTTCTTAGCGCAAACTCAAATTTGTGTTAAAACATGGTTTAGGGTTTTTTTTACCTATTTTTGTGAGGGTTAACAATATAAGGTGTTTGTTACCACTATTGATGTTAGCGCAAAACAAACTTGTGTTACAAACATGGTTCTATGTTTATTTTACCTCTTTTTGTGATTGCGAACAATAAACGTGAAACTCTGAGACCTCCATAAGTCCTCAGAGTGGACAGCTTCCAAGAAGCCTCTAGGATAATCCTGACCCCTTTGTGTTTAAGCAAAAATAAATGCCACCCTGGCAGACAAAAACTCTGACCAACTTCACCCCTGTGAAGACAAGACTCCCGTGAGTCGATAGCAAAAAGAATCTCTGAATTTGCTCCCCTGAGCAGTAAGTTATGGAGGGTCAAAGTTGACCTTTTGTACAGAAGCTCTCTGGGAGAGAGGGTCCTATCTTCTAATTTTTCTAAGTCCTATCTCTCTCACAGACTCTATCTACTGATGTACGGAACCAATCAGAATTGAGTTCCGTACGCAAAAGTACAGCTGCCGGTGTACTTTATGTACGGACATTGTACGACATGGCCAAAATGTCGACACATGTCAAATCCGGATTCGGTGCCATAATCTCCGGAGTTTCCACAATCCAACGGAATTTTGCCACGCGTCATCCGATGTGGCGATGGCCACAAACCGCCGAAATCTTCCTCCGCGATCTCGACGCTAATCCCGGCCGTCCGATTAAATTCGGCTTTAATCGTAGCCGTAATAAATACATGCGCGATATTTGTTTCATTTACGAAACAAATGCGCGGTACTGATTTATGTCCGTACCGTAAGTCGTACATTACATATTACTGGATCTATGTATCCCGTAATTAATTCTAGTTAAATGGTTTATCGCTTGTATACATATATAAATAATTATCAAACTATATGCTAGGTAACACTACCGCTAGATGAAACGGCTAAGGCTACCAGCTACATTGTGTCTGCCGGCCGGCAGGTACAAGGATCAAATCCTGCCGCCGGTTCATACATTTTAATTAAATATATAAACCCTAATATAAAATTCCCGTAAACCTCAGGATAGCCAAGGTAGCCATGGCTCTAGCTTCCTCTCCAATTTCTCAGTGACTGCGACAAGTTTGAGAGTTGGAGAGAGAAGTTAGAGATAGACTGCCTCGACTTCTATATTTCTTTTCAGACCTAGAAAATACTAATAAAACCATTAGTTTCTACAAAACGTTGTTTATTACAAATATCTTTGTTAGAGCAAACTCAAATTTGTGTTATAAACATGGTTCTGGATTTTTTTTAACTATTTTTGTGAGCGTTAAAAATAAAAAGTGTTTGTTACCACAATTTTTGTAAGCGCAAACACAAACATGTGTTACAAACATGGTTCAGAATTTATTGAACCCCTTTTTGTGACCACGAACAAAAAAGGTTGTTTGTTACAAATATCTTTGTTAGCACAAACTCATAGTTGTGTTGGAAACATGGTTTAGGGATATTTTTAACTATTTTTGTAAGCGTTTAGAATATAAAAAGTTTCTTACCACTGTTGTTGTTAGCGAAAACACAAACTTGTGTTACAAACATGGTTCGTAGTTTATTTTACCTCTTTTTGTGACCGCAAACAATAAACTTAGTTGTTAGAAATATCTTTCTTAGCACAAACTCAAATTTGCGTTAGAAACATGGTTAAGGGTTTTTTTTAACTATTTTTGTGAGCGTTAACAATATAAAGAGTTTCTTATCAATATTGTTGTTAGCGCGAACACAAACTTGTGTTTTAAAAAATGGTTCGGAGTTTATATTACGTCTTTTTGTGAATGCAAACAATAAACGTTGTTTGTTACAAATTTCTTTGTTAGTGCCTACTCAAACTTGTGTTAGAAACATGGTTTAAAGGTTTTTTTTAACTATTTTTGTGAGCGTAAACAAACTTTGATCAATAATATTTTTGTAGTTAATGCAAACTCAAATTTGTGTTGAAAACAAAGTTTAAGGGTTTTTTTGACTGTTTTTGTGAGCGTAATAATAAACAGTGTTCGTTACAAAAAACTATAGTTAGCGCAAACAAAAATTTGTGATATTAACATAATTTAGGTTTATTTTTACTATTTTTGAGAGCTTTAACACTAGAAAGTGTTTATTACCACTATTGTTGTTGGCGCAAACACAAACTTGTGTTATAAACATGATTCGGCGTTTATTTTACCTCTTTTTGTGACCATGAACAAAAAACATTGTTTTTTACAAATATCTTTGTTAGTGCCTACTCAAACTTGTGTTAGAAACATGGTTAAGGGTTTTTTTTAACTATTTTTCTGAGCGTTAACAATATAAAGAGTTTCTTATCAATATTGCTGTTAAAAAAAACACAAACTTGTATTATAATCATAGTTCAGTGTTTATTTTACCTCTTTTTGTGACCACAAACAATAAACGTTGTTTGTTACAAATGTCTTTGTTAGCGCAAACTCAAACTTGTGTAAGAAACATGGTTTAAGGTTTTTTTTAACTATTTTTGTGAGCGTTAAAAATCGAAAGTGTTTGTTACCACAATTGTTGTTAGCGCAAACAAAAACATGTGTTACAAACATGGTTCGCAGTTTATTTTACCTCTTTTTGTGACCACGAATAATAAACGTTGTTTGTTACAAATATCTTTGTTAGCGCAAACTCAAATTTGTGTTAGAAACATGGTTTAGGGTTTTTTTTAACTATTTTTGTAAGCGTTAACGATATAAAGATTTTCTTACCACTATTGTTGTTAGAGAAAACACAAACTTGTGTTACAAACATGGTTCGGAGTTTATATTACCTCTTTTTGTGACCGCAAACAATAAACTTTGTTTGTTACAAATATCTTTCTTAGCGCAAACTCAAATTTGTGTTAGAAACATGGTTAATGGTTTTTTTTTACTATTTTTGTGAGCGTTAAGTATATAAATAATTTCTTATCAATATTGTTGTTAAAACAAAAACAAACTTGTGTTATAAACATGGTTCGGTGTTTATTTTACCTCTTTTTGTGACCACGAACAAAAATGTTGTTTGGTACAAATATCTTTGTTAGCGCAAACTCAAACTTGTGTTAGAAACATTGCTTAGGGTTTTTTTCTACTATTTTTGTGAGCATATGCAAACTTTATTCCTAAATATTTTTGTAGTTAATGCAAACACAAATTTGTGTTGAAAATAAAGTTTAGGTGTTTTATTTTTACAGTTTTTGTGAGCATAATAATAAACGTTTTTCGTTACAAAACACTATAATTAGCGCAAACAAAAAGTTGTGATAGTAACATGATTTAGGTTTTTTTTTACTATTTTTGTGAGCGTTAACAATAGAAAGTGTGTGTTACCACTATTGTTGTTAGTGCAAACACAAACTTGTGTTATATACATGGTTCGGTGTTTATTTTACCTCTTTTTGTGACCACGAACAATAAACGTTGTTTGTAAAAAATATCTTTGTTAGCGCAAACTCAAACTTGTGTTAGAAACATGGCTTAGGGTTTTTTTTTACTTATTTTTGTGAGCGCTAACAATATAAGGTGTTTGTTACCATTATTGTTGTTAGCGCAAATATAAAGTTGTGTTACAAACATGGTTCGAATTTTATTTTACCTCTTTTTGTGACCGGGAACAATTAACATTGTTTGTTACAAATATCTTTGTTAGGGCAAACTCAAATTTGTGTTAAAAACATGGTTTAGGGTTTTTTTTAACTATTTTTGTGAGCATTAACAATATAAGAGTCCTTATCAATATTGTTGTTTGCGCAAACACAACCTTGTGTTTTAAACATGGTTCGGAGTCTATTTTACCTCTTTTTGTGAACAAGAACAATAAACGTTGTTTGTTACAAATATCTTTGTTAGCGCAAACTCAAACTTGTGTTAGAACATGGTTTAGGTTTTTTTTTAACTATTTTCTTGAGCGTAAGCAAACTTTGTTAGTAAATATTTTTGAAGTTAATGCGAACACAAATTTATGTTGAAAACAAAGATTAGGGGTTTTTTTTCCTGTTTTTGTGAGCGTTATAATAAAGAAAAATTCGTTACAAAAAACTATAGTTAGCGCAACCAAAAAGTTATGATAGTAACATGATATAGGTTTTTTTTTACTATATTTGTGAGCGTTAACAATAGAAAGTGTTTGTTACCACTATTTTTGTTTGCGCAAACACAAACTTGTGTTATAAACATGGTTCGGAGTTTATTTAACCTCTTTTTGAAACCGCGAACAATAAAGGTTGTTCGTGACGAATATCTTTGGTAGTGCAAACTGAAATTTGTGTTATAAACATGGTTTAGGGTTTTTTTTAACTATTTTTGTAAGTATTACCAAAATAAAGTAATTGTTACCACTATTGTTGTTCGTGCAAACACAAACTTGTGTTATAAACATTGTTCGGAGTTGATTTTACCTCTTTTTGTGAATGGGAACAATAAACGTTGTTTTTTACAAATATCTTTGTTAGCGCAAACTCAAACTTGGGTGAGAAACATGGTTTAGAGTTTTAACTATTTTTGTGAGCGTTATTAATATAAAGTGTTTGTTACAACTATTGTTGATAGCGCAAACACAAACTTGTGTTACAAACATGGCTCTGAGTTTATTTTACCTCTTTTTGTGACCGCAAACAATAAACTTTGTTTGTTACAAATTTCTTCCTTAGCGCAAACTCAAATTTGTGTTACAAACATGATTTAGGGTTTTTTTTTTAACTATTTTTATGAATGTTAAAAATATAAAGAGTTTCTTATCAATATTGTTGTTAGCGCAAACACAAACTTGTGTTAGAAACATGGTTTAGGGTTTTTTTTAACTATTTTTGTGAGCGTTAACAATATAATGTGTTTGTTACCACTATTGTTGTTAGTGCAAACACAAACTTGTGTTTTAAACATGGTTTGCAGTTTATCTTACCTCTTTTTGTGACCGCAAACAATAAACTTTGTTTGTTACAAATTTCTTCCTTAGCGCAAACTCAAATTTGTGTTACAAAAATGGTTTAGGGTTTTTTTTAACTATTTTTGTGAGCGTTAACAATAGAATGTGTTTGTTACCACAATTAAAGTTAGCGCAAACAACAACATGTGTTACAAACATGGTTGGAGCTTACGTTACCTCTTCTTGTGACCATGAACAATAAACGTTGATTATTACAAATGTCTTTGTTTTGGGCAAACTCAAATTTGTGTTAGAAACATGGTTTAGGGTTTTTTTTTACTATTTTTGTGAGCGTTAACAATAGAAAGTGTTTGTTACCACTATTGTTGTTAGCACAAACTCAAGCTTGTGTTTGAAACATGGTTCAGAGTTTACTTCACCTCTTTTTGTGAATGCAAAAAATAAACATTGTTTGTTACAAATATCTTTGTGAGCGCAAAGTCAAACTTATGTTAGAAACATGGTTTAGGGTTTTTTTTAACTACTTTTGTGAGCGTAAGAAAACTTTGTTCGTAAATATTTTTGTAATTAATGGAAACACAAATTTGTGTTGAAAACTTAGTTTAGGGGTTTTTTCTACTGTTTTTTTGAACGTAATAATAAACGTTTTTCGTAAAAAAAACTATTGTTAGCGCAAACAAAAAGTTGTGATAATAACATGATTTAGTTTTTTTTCTACTATATTTGTGAGCATTAACAATAGAAAGTGTTTGTTACCACTATTGTTGTAAGCGCAAACACAAACTTGTGTTATAAACATGGTTAAGTGTTTATATTACCTCTTTTTGTGACAACGAACCATATAGGTTGTTTGTTACGAATATCTTTGTTAGGGCAAACTCAAATAAGTGTTAGAAACATGGTTAAGGGTTTTTTTTATCTATTTTTGTAAGCTTTAACAATATAAAGAGTTTCTTACCACTATTGTTGTTAGCGAAAACACAAACTTGTGTTACAAACATGGTTCGGAGTTTATTTTACCTCTTTTTGTGAAGCAAACAATAAACTTTGTTTGTTACAAATATCTTTGTTAGCATAAACTCAAAATTGTGTTAAAAACATGGTTTACGGTTTTTTTTAATTATTTTTGTGAGCGTTAACAATATAAAGAGTTTCTTATCAATATTGTTGTTAGCGCAAACACAAACTTGTGTTTTGAACATGGTTCACAGTTTATTTTACCTCTTTTTGTGAAGCAAACAATAAACTTTGTTTGTTACAAATATCTTTGTTAGCGCAAACTCAAACATTTGTTAGAAACATGGTTAGGGTTTTTTTGAACTAGTTTTGTGAGGGTAAGCAAACTTTGTTTATAAATATTTTTGTAGTTAATGCAAACACAAATTTGTGTTGATGTTTTTGTGAGCGTAATAATACACGTTTTTCGTTACTATAAATTACAGTAAGGGCAGACAAAAAGTTGTGATAGTAACGTGATTTAGGTTTTTTTTTACTATTTTTGTGAGCGTTAACAATAAAAAGTGTTTGTTACCACTATTGTTGTTAGCGCAAACACAAACTTGTGTTATAAACATGGTCCGAAGTTTATTTTACCTCTTTTTGTGACCACCATTAATAAAGGTTGTTTGTTACAAATATCTTTGTTAGCACAAACTCATATTTGTGTTAGAAACATGGTTTAGGGCTATTTTTAACTATTTTTGTAAGCGTTAACAATAAAAAGAGTTTCTTACCACTATTGTTGTTATCGAAAACACAAACTTGTGTTACAAACATGGTTTGGAGTTTATTTTACCTATTTTTGTGATCGCAACATTAAACTTTGTTTGTTACAAATATCTTTCTTAGCGCAAACTCAAATTTTTGTTAGAAACATGTCATGCCGCATCGCGTCGGCTACGCGCGCGCACGTTATCATGCACGCACGCGCGGTATTTTGCACGCACGCGCCGTATTTCTCACGCACGCGCAATATTTCTCACGCACGCGCGGTATTCTGCACGCACGCGCGGTATTTTGTATGCACGCGCAGTTTAAGGCATGCGCGCTCGGTTTTATGCATGCACGCGCGGTTTTATGCATGCACGCACGATTTTGGCACGCGCGCATAATTTTTGTTCGCACGTGCAATTTAATTCCGATTCATATTTTCAGTTTTTCGTTGAAAGGCACTAATTTCGTGCGATATGTTTTATTTCGTGCGTTGGTACACGATTTTCAAAGTTGGATGCGAAACATCGCTTGGGCGACGTGACGCGATTTCGAGTATTTCGTGCTAGACCTTTTATTTTGTGCGGTATTTATCGTTTCGTGCGTATGCACGCGATTTCAGGAGTATCGACGCGAAGAATCGTTCGGAGGCGTATCTCGATTTTCGAGCAACGCTTCGATATATCATATTTTATTTAAGTCGGGAACCCATGTAGGTTCGCGCGCACATGTAGTTAGGGAGGGTTTTTACCCTCGGACGGTGGATTTTGTCAGGCGTACGGCAGACGATGTTGGCCGCCTATTGGCTAACATCTTAAGTAGTTTCATGCATGTAAAGTAGACTAGACGTAGGCTAATTTTGCTTAGGCCTAGCGTAGCTCTTACTTAGCCTAATTCTTAGACTTAGAGAATTTAGCTTTTGGACAAGAATTTTCTCTTGGCAGCGGAGCTTTTCTCTTGCTCTCTCTCACCGATTGCCCACGTGTCTTTCTTCTCCTTGCTTGCTAGCTGTAGAGGCTAGATAGGTTAAGAACATTTCCCCTTTTATTTTTGCCCACGTTTTTAATCCACACGGCCTAAGGCCACGTCCGGAAGGTTTCCCTCCAAACTTGGTCTTTTGGTGGAAGTGTGGAATTGGAGATCGTGGGGGAGCACATCTGTACCTTGCTAGGCCTTCTTCGGGCAGCTTGACGGTTTGGTTGTGTGTTTGTGCCTTGTTTGTATTTCGGTTGGCTTGGAAGGAGTGTATTTTTGATCGGAATTGGATTTTCCCTTGTTCCGGTTCGAATATTTCTTGCTTTGCTGTCGTAACGGGATAACTCTTGTAGGGAATGTGATAAGGACCAGAGAGCCTAGTGGCTACCTCCTGCCTCAGCATAATTATTGGGTCCACTCACTATAGGGGAGTATTCTTCCCCTTTCTCTCTTTGGGTAATTTCCCCCTTGTTCTTTCTCATGGTGTATACATTTTTCTCTTTCTCATTCATTTTTCGTTTGTATATATGGTTGTCCACATGACTTTGCTGGTTCTGATGCATGTTCACTCTTTCTGGTCTCTCATGCACGACAAACATGGTTTAGGGTTTTTTTATAACTATTTTTATGAGGGTTAACAATATAAGGTGTTTGTTACCACTATTGTTGTTAGCGCAAACACAAACTTGTGTTACAAACATGGTTCGAAGTTTTTTTTACCTCTTTTTGTGACTGCGAACAATAAACATTGTTTGTTAGAAATATCTTTGTTAGCGCAAACTCAAATTTGTGTTAAAAACATGGTTTAGGTTTTTTTTAACTCTTTTGGTGAGCATTAACAATATAAAGAGTCCTTATCAATATTGTTGTTTGCGCAAACACAACCTTGTGTTTTAAACATGGTTCAGAGTCTATTTTACCTCTTTTTGTGAACAAGAACAATAAACGTTGTTTGTTACAAATATATTTGTGAGCACAAACTCAAACTTGTGTTAGAAACATGGTTTAGAATTTTTTTTTAACCTTTTTTTGTGAGCGTAAGCAAACTTTGTTTGTAAATATTTTTGTAGTTAATGCAAACACAAATTTGTGTTGAAAACAAAGTTTGAGGGTTTTTTTAACGGTTTTTGTGAGCGTAATTATAAAAAAAATTCGTTACAAAAAACTATAGTTAGCGCAACCAAAAAGTTATGATAGTAACATGATATAGGTTTTTTTTTACTATATTTGTGAGCGTTAACAATAGAAAGTGTTTGTTACCACTATTTTTGTTTGCGCAAACACAAACTTGTGTTATAAACATGGTTCGGAGTTTATTTTACCTCTTTTTGTGACCATGAACAAAAAAGGTAGTTCGTGATAAATATCTTTGTTAATGCAAACTGAAATTTGTGTTATATACATGGTTTAGGGTTTTTTTAACTATTTTTGTGAGCGTTAAAAATAGAAAGTGTTTGTTACCACAATTGTTGTTAGCGCAAACACAAACATGGTAGGAGTATTTTTTACCTCTTTTTGTGACCATGAACAATAAACTTTGTTTGTTACAAATATCTTTGTTAGCACAAACTCAAATTTGTGTTAGAAACATGGTTTAGGGTTTTTTTTTACTATTTTTGTGAGCGTTAACAATAGAAAGTATTTGTTACCACTATTGTTGTTAGCACAAACTCAAACTTGTGTTTGAAACATGGTTCAGAGTATTCTTTCCCTCTTTTCGTGAGTGCAAACAATAAACATTGTTTGTTACAAATATCTTTGTGAGTGCAAACTCAAACTTGTGTTAGAAACATGGTTTAGGGTTTTTTTTAACAATTTTTGTGAGCGTAAGCAAATTTTGTTCGTAAATATTTTTGTAATTAATGCAAACACAAATTTGTGTTGAAAACTTAGTTTAGGGGTTTTTTCTACTGTTTTTTTGAACGTAATAATAAACGTTTTTCGTTACAAAAAACTATTGTTAGCGCAATCAAAAAGTTGTCATAGTAACATGATTTAGTTTTTTTTCTACTATATTTGTGAGCGTTAACAATAGAAAGTGTTTGTTACCACTATTGTTGTAAGCGCAAACACAAACTTGTGTTATAAACATGGTTAAGTGTTTATATTACCTCTTTTTGTGACCACGAACAATAAAGGTTGTTTGTTACAAATATCTTTGTTAGCACAAACTTATATATGTGTTAGAAACATGGTTTTGGGCTATTTATAAATATTTTTGTAAGCGTTAACTATATAAAGAGTTTCTTACCACAATTGTTGTTAGCGAAAACACAAACATGTGTTACAAACATGTTTCGGAGTTTATTTTACCTCTTTTTGTGACCGCGAACAATAAACGTTGTTTGTTACAAATATTTTTGTGAGCGCAAACTCAAACTTGTGTAAAAAACATGGTGTAGGGTTTTTAAAGTGTTTGTTACCACTATTGTTGTTAGCGCAAACACAAACTTGTGTTATAAACATGGTTTGGAGTTTATTTTACCTCATTTTGTGACTGGGAAAAATAAACTTTGTTTGTTACAACGATCTTTGTTAGCGCAAACACAAATTT
Organism: Zygnema cylindricum; assembly: GCA_037447655.1. NCBI lineage: Eukaryota > Viridiplantae > Streptophyta > Zygnematophyceae > Zygnematales > Zygnemataceae > Zygnema > Zygnema cylindricum. The sequence continues at coordinate 78,134 of JBBHKE010000368.1, read as the reverse complement.
GTGTTATAAACATGGTTTAGGGTTTTTTTGAACTAATTTTGTGAGCGTTAATAGTAGAAAGTGTTAGTTACCACAATTTTTGTTAGCGCAAACACAAACATGTGTTACAAAAATGGTTCGCAATTTATTTTACCTCATTTTGTGACCACGAACAATAAATGTTGTTTGTTACAAATAACTTTGTTAGTGCAAACTCAAATTTGTGTTAGAAACATGGTTAAGGGTTTTTTTTAACTATTTTTGTGAGCGTAAGCAAATTTTGTTTGTAAATATTTTTGTAGTTAATGCCAACACAAATATGTGTTGAAAACAAAGTTTAGGGGTTTTTTTTACTGTTTTTGTGAGCTTAATAATAAACGTTTTTCGTTACAAAAACTATAGTTAGGGCAAACAAAAAGTTTAATAGTAACATGATTTATGTTTTTTTTAACTATTTTTGTGAGCGTTAACAATAGAAAGTGTTTGTTACCACTATTGTTGTTAGCTCAAACACAAACTTGTGTTTTATACATGGTTCGGAGTTTATTTTACCTCTTTTTATGACCGTAAAACAATAAACTTTGTTTGTTACAAATATCTTTCTTAACGCAAACTCAAATTTGTGTTAGAAACATGGTTAAGGGTTTTTTTAACTATTTTTGTGAGTGTTAACAATATAGAGAGTTTCTTATCAATATTGTTGTTAGCGCAAACACAAACTTGTGTTTTTAACATGATTCAGAGTTTATTTTACCTCTTTTTGTGAATGCAAAACAATAAACTTTGTTTGTTACAATGATCTTTGTTAGCGCAAACTCAAATTTGTGTTATATACATGGTTTAGGGTTTTTTTTAACTATTTTTGTGAGTTTTAAAAATCGAAAGTGCTTGTTACCACAAATGTTGTTAGCGCAAACACAAACATGTGTTACAAACATGGTTCGTAGTTTATTTTACCACTTTTTGTGACCAAGAACAGTTAACGTTGTTTGTTACAAATATCTTTGTTAGCGCAAACTCAAACTTGTGTTAGATGTTGGTTTTGGAAACCTTTAGTCCTCTCTATATCTCGTGTGTGAGAAAGAAATTCTAGACTTAGTCGCTTTTTGTGTACAAATGAGTTGACGTAGACCAGATGTGGTGTGGTATGTAACTCCAAAGGGAGTTCACAGATTTGGTACACTCTATGTACACGTGTCGGTCCGTGGGGAAGTCAAGCTTGGTTGAGTTGGTTGACAAAGTACATATTTACTTGAGGGATCAGATTTACACGTGGAGGTTCATCTTCGGTGATGAATGAATACGCGGACAGCGGACGGAGTTTGCCGACATTTTTGGAAGAGAAATATTGAACGAGCCGTCATTTCAGCAGACAAACTTTGACTGCGTACTTTAGCAGTGGCTAGGGTTAAGGATTGATGTAAATACTTGTACGGTATATGGCGCGGTTTAGTTTGATTAATGTTTAGTGTACCGACACACCACGGTAGTTGTGGTACGGTGTAGTTCAGCTGTAGGTTCACTTTGTATATGTAGGACTTAGAATATTTTGGAGTTAGGATTTCAGTGAATGGAAAACTGTGAAGCAGTTTTTGTGTCTTTTTGAATTGCAAGATCATTATGATCTTTTGGCACAACCTTGTGAAATTCTGCATGTGAATTCTTTGTTATACTGTTTTTATTGTGGCAAATTTGCAGACCTACTGTGTGTCTGGTTTGCTTCGGGCTTCATTGTGAAGTCGGTATTTTTGTGGTTTCCGTGAGAGTTTCCTCTTTTGTAATCTGAATATTATGGCAACGGCTGGTGCTTCTTCTTCCTCCTCTGGGTCACCCGTTGCCTCAAATCAACATTAGAAACATGGTTTAGGGTTTTATTTAACTATTTTTGTGAGTGTAAGCAAACTTTTTTCGAAAATGTTTTTGAAGTTAATGCAAACACATATTTGTATTGAAAACAAAGTTTCGGGGTTTTTTTGACGGTTTTTGTGAGCGTAATAATAAACGTTTATCGTTACAAAAACTATAGTTAGCGCAAAAAAAATTATGTGATAGTAACATGATTTAGGTTTTTTATCCTATTTTTGTGAGCGTTAACAATAGAAAGTGTTTGTTACCACTATTGTTGTTAGCGCAAACACAAACTTGTGTTATAAACATGGTTCGGAGTTTATTTTACCTCTTTTTGTGACACGAACAGTAAAGGTTGTTTGTTAAATATATCTTTATTAGTAAAAACTCAAATTTGTGTTAGAAACATGGTTTAGGGTTTTTTTTTTTACTATTTTTGTGAGCGTTAACAATATAAGGTGTTTGTAACCACTGTTGTTGTTAGCGCAAACAAAAACTTGTGTTACAAACATGGTTCGAAGTTTATTTTACCTCTTTTTGTGACCGCGAACAATAAACATTGTTTGTTACAAATATCTTTAATAGCGCAAACTCAAATTTGTGTTAAAAACATGGTTTAGGGGTTTTTTTAACTATTTTTGTGAGCGTTAACAATATAAAGAGTCCTTATCAATATTATTGTTTGCGCAAAAAAAAAACTTGTGTTTTAAACATGGTTCGGAGTCTATTTTACCTCTTTTTGTGAACAAGAACAATAAACGTTGTTTGTTACAAATATCTTTGTTAGCGCAAACTGAAATTTGTGTTGTAAACATGGTTTAGGGTTTTTTTTAACTATATTTGTAAGCATTACCAAAATAAAGTGTTTGTTACCACTATTGTTGTTAGCGCAAACAGAAACTTGTGTTATAAACATGGGTAGGAGTTTATTTTACCTCATTTTGTGACCGCGAAAAATATACTTTGTTTGTTACAATGATCTTTGTTAGCGCAAACTCAAATTTGTGTTATATACATGGTTTACGGTTTTTTTTAACTATTTTTGCGAGCTTTAAAAATCGAAAGTGCTTGATACCACAATTGTTGTTAGCGCAAACACAAACATGTGTTACAAACATGGTTCGCAGTTTATTTTACCTCTTTTTGTGACCAAGAACAATAAACGTTGTTTGTTACAAATATCTTTTTTAGCGCAAACTCAAATTGGTGTTATATACACGGTTAATGGGTTTTTTTTAACTATTTTTGTGAGCGTTAACAATATAAAGAGTTTCTTACCACTATTGTTGTTAGCGAAAAACACAAACTTGTGTTACAAACATGGTTCCCTGTTTATTTTACCTCTTTTTGTGACCGCAAACTATAAACTTTGTTTATTACAAATATCATTGTTAGCGCAAACCCAAATTTGTGTAATAAACATTAGTTAAGGTTTTTTTGAACTATTTTTGTGAGCGTTAACAATAGAAAGTGTTTGTTACCACTATTGTTGTTAGCGCAAACACAAACTTGTGTTATAAACATGGGTAGGAGTTTATTTTACCTCATTTTGTGATCGTGAAATATAAATTTTGTTTGTTATAACGATCTTTGTTAGCGCTAACTCAAATTTGTGTTATATACATGGTTTAGTGTTTTTTTTTACTATTTTTGTGAGCATGAAAAATTGAAAATGTTTGTTACCACAATTGTTGTTAGCGCAAACACAAACATTTGTTACAAACATGGTTTGAAGTTTTTTTTACCTCTTTTTGTGACCAAGAACAATAAACGTTGTTTGTTACTAATATTTTTTTTATCGCAAACTCAAATTTGTGTTAGAAACATGGTTTAGGGTTTTTTTTAACTATTTTTGTAAGCGTTATCAATATAAAGAGTTTCTTACCATAATTGTTTTTTGCGAAAACACAAACTTGTGTTACAAACATGGTTTGAAGTTTGTTTTACCTCTTTTTGTGATAGGGAACAATAAATGGTTTTGTTACTGATATCTTTGTTAGTGTAAACTCAAATTTGTGTTAGAAACATGGTTTAGGGTTTTTTATTAACTAATTTTGTGCGCGTTTACAATATAAAGTGTTTGTTACAACTATTGTTGTTAGCGCAAACACAAACTTTTGTTATAAACATGGTTTAGAGTTATTTAACCTCTTTTTGTGACCGCGAACAAAAAACTTTGTTTTTTATAAAGATCTTTGTTAGCGCAAAGTCAAATTGGTGTTATATACACGGTTAATGGGTTTTTTTTAACTATTTTTGTGAGCGTTAAAAATAGAAAGTGTTTGTTACCCTTATTGTTGTTAGCGCAAAACAAACATCTATTATAAACATGATTTAGAGTTTATTAAACCTCTTTTTGTGAATGCAAACAATAAAAGTTGTTTGTCACAAATATCTTTGTTAGCGCAAACTCAAATTTGTGTAATAAACTTGGTTTAGGGTTTTTTGAACTATTTTTGTGAGCGTTAACAATAGAAAGTGTTTGTTACCACTATTGTTGTAAGGGAAAACACAGACTTGAGTTTTAAAAATTGTTCCCAGTTTATTTTACCTCTATTTGTGAATGCAAACAATAAACGTTGTTTTTTACAAATATCTTTGTTAGCGCAAACTCAAACTTGTGTTAGAAACATGGTTTAGGGTTTTTTTTAAATATTTTTTTGAGCGTAAGCAAACTTTGTTTGTAAATATTTTTGAAGGTAATGCAAACACAAATTTGTGTTGAAAACAAAGTTTAGGGGTTTTTTTTTACTGTTTTTGTGAGCGTAATAATACAAAAAATCCGTTACAAAAATATATTAGTAGCCCAAACAAAAAGTAGTGTTAGTAACATGATTTAGGTTTTTTTTTACTATTTTTGTGAGCATTAACAATCTCCAATTTCTCAGTGACTGCGACAAGTTTGAGAGTTGGAGAGAGAAGTTAGAGATAGACTGCCTCGACTTCTATATTTCTTTTCAGACCTAGAAAATACTAATAAAACCATTAGTTTCTACAAAACGTTGTTTATTACAAATATCTTTGTTAGAGCAAACTCAAATTTGTGTTATAAACATGGTTCTGGATTTTTTTTAACTATTTTTGTGAGCGTTAAAAATAAAAAGTGTTTGTTACCACAATTTTTGTAAGCGCAAACACAAACATGTGTTACAAACATGGTTCAGAATTTATTGAACCCCTTTTTGTGACCACGAACAAAAAAGGTTGTTTGTTACAAATATCTTTGTTAGCACAAACTCATAGTTGTGTTGGAAACATGGTTTAGGGATATTTTTAACTATTTTTGTAAGCGTTTAGAATATAAAAAGTTTCTTACCACTGTTGTTGTTAGCGAAAACACAAACTTGTGTTACAAACATGGTTCGTAGTTTATTTTACCTCTTTTTGTGACCGCAAACAATAAACTTAGTTGTTAGAAATATCTTTCTTAGCACAAACTCAAATTTGCGTTAGAAACATGGTTAAGGGTTTTTTTTAACTATTTTTGTGAGCGTTAACAATATAAAGAGTTTCTTATCAATATTGTTGTTAGCGCGAACACAAACTTGTGTTTTAAAAAATGGTTCGGAGTTTATATTACGTCTTTTTGTGAATGCAAACAATAAACGTTGTTTGTTACAAATTTCTTTGTTAGTGCCTACTCAAACTTGTGTTAGAAACATGGTTTAAAGGTTTTTTTTAACTATTTTTGTGAGCGTAAACAAACTTTGATCAATAATATTTTTGTAGTTAATGCAAACTCAAATTTGTGTTGAAAACAAAGTTTAAGGGTTTTTTTGACTGTTTTTGTGAGCGTAATAATAAACAGTGTTCGTTACAAAAAACTATAGTTAGCGCAAACAAAAATTTGTGATATTAACATAATTTAGGTTTATTTTTACTATTTTTGAGAGCTTTAACACTAGAAAGTGTTTATTACCACTATTGTTGTTGGCGCAAACACAAACTTGTGTTATAAACATGATTCGGCGTTTATTTTACCTCTTTTTGTGACCATGAACAAAAAACATTGTTTTTTACAAATATCTTTGTTAGTGCCTACTCAAACTTGTGTTAGAAACATGGTTAAGGGTTTTTTTTAACTATTTTTCTGAGCGTTAACAATATAAAGAGTTTCTTATCAATATTGCTGTTAAAAAAAACACAAACTTGTATTATAATCATAGTTCAGTGTTTATTTTACCTCTTTTTGTGACCACAAACAATAAACGTTGTTTGTTACAAATGTCTTTGTTAGCGCAAACTCAAACTTGTGTAAGAAACATGGTTTAAGGTTTTTTTTAACTATTTTTGTGAGCGTTAAAAATCGAAAGTGTTTGTTACCACAATTGTTGTTAGCGCAAACAAAAACATGTGTTACAAACATGGTTCGCAGTTTATTTTACCTCTTTTTGTGACCACGAATAATAAACGTTGTTTGTTACAAATATCTTTGTTAGCGCAAACTCAAATTTGTGTTAGAAACATGGTTTAGGGTTTTTTTTAACTATTTTTGTAAGCGTTAACAATATAAAGAGTTTCTTACCACTATTGTTGTTAGCGAAAACACAAACTTGTGTTACAAACATGGTTCGGAGTTTATTTTACCTTTTTTTGTGACCGCAAACAATAAACTTTGTTTGTTACAAATATCTTTCTTAGCGCAAACTCAAATTTGTGATAGAAACATGGTTAAGGGTTTTTTTTAACTATTTTTGTGAGCGTTAAGTATATAAATAATTTCTTATCAATATTGTTGTTAAAACAAAAACAAACTTGTGTTATAAACATGGTTCGGTGTTTATTTTACCTCTTTTTGTGACCACGAACAAAAATGTTGTTTGGTACAAATATCTTTGTTAGCGCAAACTCAAACTTGTGTTAGAAACATTGCTTAGGGTTTTTTTCTACTATTTTTGTGAGCATATGCAAACTTTATTCCTAAATATTTTTGTAGTTAATGCAAACACAAATTTGTGTTGAAAATAAAGTTTAGGTGTTTTATTTTTGTTTTTGTGAGCATAATAATAAACGTTTTTCGTTACAAAACACTATAATTAGCGCAAACAAAAAGTTGTGATAGTAACATGATTTAGGTTTTTTTTACTATTTTTGTGAGCGTTAACAATAGAAAGTGTGTGTTACCACTATTGTTGTTAGTGCAAACACAAACTTGTGTTATAAACATGGTTCGGTGTTTATTTTACCTCTTTTTGTGACCATGAACAAAAATGTTGTTTGGTACAAATATCTTTGTTAGCGCAAACTCAAACTTGTGTTAGAAACATGGTTTAGGGTTTTTTTTACTTATTTTTGTGAGCGTTAACAATATAAGGTGTTTGTTACCACTATTGTTGTTAGCGCAAACACAAACTTGTGTTACAAACATGGTTTGAATTTTATTTTAATTCTTTTTGTGACCGGGAACAATTAACATTGTTTGTTACAAATATCTTTGTTAGCTCAAACTCAAATTTGTGTTAAAAATATGGTTTAGGGTTTTTTTTAACTATTTTTGTGAGCATTAACAATATAAAGAGTCCTTATCAATATTGTTGTTTGCGCAAACACAACCTTGTGTTTTAAACATGGTTCGGAGTCTATTTTACCTCTTTTTGTGAACAAGAACAATAAACGTTGTTTGTTACAAATATCTTTGTTAGCGCAAACTCAAACTTGTGTTAGAAACATGGTTTAGGTTTTTTTTTAACTATTTTTGTGAGCGTAACAAACTTTGTTTGTAAATATTTTTGAAGTTAATGCGAACACAAATTTATGTTGAAAACAAAGATTAGGGGTTTTTTTTACTGTTTTTGTGAACGTAATAATAAAGAAAAATTTGTTACAAAAAACTATGGTTAGCGCAAACAAAAAGTTGTGATAGTAACATGATATAGGTTTTTTTTTACTATATTTGTGAGCGTTAACAATAGAAAGTGTTTGTTACCACTATTTTTGTTCGCGCAAACACAAACTTGTGTTATAAACATGGTTCGGAGTTTATTTAACCTCTTTTTGAAACCGCGAACAATAAAGGTTGTTCGTGACAAATATCTTTGGTAGTGCAAACTGAAATTTGTGTTGTAAACATGGTTTAGGATTTTTTTTAACTATTTTTGTAAGTATCACCAAAATGAAAGTAATTGTTACCGCTATTGTTGTTAGCGCAAACACAAACTTGTGTTATAAACATTGTTTGGAGTTTATTTTACATCTTTTTGTGACTGGGAACAATAAACGTTGTTTTTTACAAATATCTTTGTTAGCGCAAACTCAAACTTGGGTGAGAAACATGGTTTAGAGTTTTAACTATTTTTGTGATCGTTATTAATATAATGTGTTTGTTACAACTATTGTTGATAGCGCAAACACACACTTGTTGTTCATAGCCCTTTTCAGCCATGAATGTACCCTCGGAAGCACAACAAACTACCCCAAAACAGCCTCCTTTGATTCCACTCAGAATTCTACAGAATAACCAAACCAAGCTGAAACTACTCAACCAGATAGTTCTTAGGCGACTTAGTATTCCCACCAGTTTTCATATAACAATACCAAACCGAATAATCACAACACTCAGTCAAATTTGCAGAAAAACAGCCTGCCAGAACTTTGATAAATCTGACCAACTTCACAATGAAGCCCCAAGCAAACCAGACACACAATAGGTCTGCAAATTTGCCACAATATTACCAATACAAGGAGGAACACACATGCAAAATTTCAGATAATTCTGCCAATACATCTGAGAGAAATCCTCAGTTGAAATTCCCAAAATGGAGCAGAAAACAGTTTCTGTCCAAAAAGTTCCTAAGTCTAAAAATGACTAAGTCCTACAAATATATACTACAGCTTACTACTAACTGTACGGAGGCATACCAGCCGTACGTAATCAATCAACTCCCTCAATTAATGTGAGTGTACTTGAGATCTACACTAATAATTAATACACAGGCACAACATTGCTAAATATTTACAATTCTTACGAATTCCGTCAAACGAATCTGGACCGTCCAAAATAAATATCATGTGATGGACGCGATTTCGCGTCCCTCACCAAACTGACAGCAACGCCGTCCGTAGCTCTTCTTCGGCACCCTTGATGTCGTGAAGCATAATCACCAAAATCCACTTCGCGAAATGTCATCACTCCATCCAAATTAGTCCGTACCGGCGGCGTACTTCTTCAAAAACATTCCAGATCGGATCGCTTCGCGATCCGCCGTACATTTACATATTCCGTACCTTTCCTTACGTTTTGTTCCCGCCACTTAAATAATAACGTACATCCCAAAACAATTAGTACCATTACTCCCCCAATTCCCAAATCAATTCGAACCTCCACAGTAAATCAAGATAGCATTAGAGTTGCGTATTGTACCGAAGAATCATTGTGTACGCACGAAACGACACGCACGCACGAAACTAACTTTTCAAACCAACACTTCATTGCAGATTGTGTCAAGCTGTCAGAGCTTAGGCTCCAAGAGAACCGTTGAGGGGGTTTTTCCGGAGGGAAGAAAAAAGCACTTGTGGTTACAAAAGTGACAAGAGAAACCATCTCTTTGTTTCTCCCGGTGTTGTACCGACCTGGACGACTCCGCGGTACAGTACTAAGTCTGTGCTGGCTGGATGTACTATGTGTTGGCCGGATGTACTATCCTTGTGCCAGGTGCTACTCTGCCAAACTCCTCGCATATAGACGATATCCATAGTTCTGATCTTTAATTGGGCGTAGTTTAAGGCTTTAACGTCTAGATTAGTTTGTAGTGTTTCAATAGTTTAATTTTGTTGTACTTGCTTTATCTCTTTCCTTTTAAGCTTTTAACACATTTTTGTTATGTTTTTAGTCTTTTAGGATTTAGGTCTTTAAGGGTACGGCCCCACGTGGCTAAGTTTGGGTTTTTTTTCGTCGTTTTCCTCTCAAACTTAGCGCGTAGTGCCTAAGTTGAGACCGTACAAAGAAATCGAAAATTTGTAGAGTACAATTTGCGTCATTTTGGTACTTAGGATGTACGAAAATTTGTCGTCTTGCGTTTTTTAGACCCACTGTCACGTCATCTTCAAACTTATCATAAACCACATCGGCAATGCGTTTTAAGCTAAGTAAAACCGTTTACACCAATAGTAAAACATTTTCCCGCGTGTGAAAAGTTTTCAAAAGTTTTTGATCACTGAAAAAAGTACAGGGTTGTTCGTTTTTGTCCACATGCACCTTATACGGTTTCTTTTTGAAGGGGTCTCTAAGGTGTAGTGTCATTTCATATAAAGGTGAAAAATCTGCGAATGTGTCATGGCAGCCGTCCCTGTGAAGTCATGGCGGCCGGACGGGAGAGGTTTACGCAAAGGCATGTCGTGGAACCACGACTGCAATGTTGTACGTCTACGATGTCACACAATGACATACGACATGCCAAATAGCTTCAAAAATTACAAATGTGTCTTGCGACGCTTGAAAAAGTTTCGAAAAATACTGTGCGGCATGACAGATTGTACACGGTGACAGCCGTCACGGGCATTGTCGACATATACAATGGTCACAAACTTAAGTAACACTTTTGAGTAAACACATACAGACACCTGAAATCCGGGTCCGCCGGATCCGCGCTAAAATACAAAGTTACTTTGCTAAGGGTAAGGTTCCATTAGGGAAAAACTGCCATTGTTTACTGAAAACAATACATTTTCCTACAGTGCCGTACCAAAAAAAAAAATGACAGAAAAACAAGCCTACTGAATGAGGGATTCAATTCTCCACGTTTATGGGCGTAAACGTGGACCGTCGGATGCATAATTGGATACGCCAACGTCTGACACTTTCAGTTCGCAACAAGTGACCCGGAGTAGGTCAATTCTAAGCGCCTGAACGTATAACATCGTGCCTCGTGGAAAAGTGAACAAATATCCACGACGACCGTGCGACCAGGTGGGTACACGTCGCATATGACATGTGCCTTCCGCCAGGGAGGATGTGAGGCCATCGGAAGCCGCAAGAAAATATTTGACGGAGGATATTGTTTCACGCTTCTGTTGCCATCCACTAACCATTCTAACATATTCGTACGCTCTAACAAATTATAAGTTTCGTCCGCCCGTACAAATTTCATTCAATACGTCGTACGAGTCACTTTTTACCTTCGCTGGTACAAATATGTGGTCACAATTTTCTGTCAGAGATTCTTTGCAGATTACCAGAATCGAATTCATATATTACGTGGACCAATAAAAGTGTGCCACGCAAATAAAATGTCGGTTACTGACCCGACACAATGGAACTATGGCTTCAGTAAACGAATTTTTGACGTTTACTGAGACCGCCTAATGGAACAACACTCTAATTTACAATTACATGGGGCCGTACCGTAACCTTTGTTGGTCATCAATACCTTTTAGTGACAATCATGTTTTGTACTTTGATGGTATTACCATCGCATTCTTGGAAATAAAATCTATACCTTCGCCCGGTACCGGCCCGGAACTCACGGTGGTACCACAATGTAACTAAAGTAAAGTAGGTGAAAGTACGCCTATACAATATGCCTGTTGTACGGAAAACATACAATATGACCTTAAGACCCATATTGTATTGGTTGCAAAACTAAAAAATATAGTAACAGGGTTGAGTTGCACATCGATCGATAGAGAATTAAACGTCATGTCTAAATTTTGAAAAACGTTTGGACAAAAAAATATTTTTCTGTGAGTTTTGAAGTATTTTTTATTTATACCGTCAGATTTTGGACGATCGGACGGTCGCTGATAAAAGTAGCGATCTAAGAAGATCACATGAAAAGCCCATAACACAACTTACGATATAGGCGCCTACAGAAGGCCTACAATAGAAACGCCTACTTTTGAACTATGAACTAAACGCTACGAAGTCAAATGCGTGGTTCACACTTGAAAAATGGGAAAACGATATGGTATGAAAACGGTACTTTTTGTTGTTCGCCGTGAACTGGCAATTGACGCTATCCTACGTCAACTAGCGTGTCGTGATACGAGCCACTTGTCCGTACGAAAAGTAAGTGCTTTGCGGACATGATATGTAAGAAGCCTTCCAAACCAAAATGTACTGCCACGCAAGTGTTTGTACATACCAAAAATAACCGTGAAGGAACTTATAACATGTATTTTTTTCTTTTTTTCCATCGATGTTTTTTTTTTTGACATTACGTGTTCTCTTATTTGATTGGTCCTCTACACCGCGCATCGTTATTAATGTCAAAGTCACTAATTTGGGTTCTTAAAATTTTGATTTTTTTCCTCAAATAGGATACATGATTTTAATTTTTCCTTGACGTTAATTAAGGTAACGTACAAAATAGCGTAAAGAACGAAAGTAGTGTACGGTCGATGTCAGACCGTACATAAGTGTATCTTTCAAGTGAAATTTTACAAAAAATGAATTAAAACAGACGTGAACGCATAGGAATGTGCGCTAAAAAAATGGGATTATTCCGACACATAAATTAGTGTGATGTGTACGGATATTTAAATTTCTCGACGGCGTACGATTTCTAGTATTTTGTACGGATACATATATTAATGTATATAATCGTAAGGCGAATATTCCATTTTTGCTGTTCCCAAATTAGCATAAGGACGAAATTAGAATACACCTTTTTAAAAAAAATAAAAAAAAATCTTTATTAGCATCAATTACGGTAAATTTTCTTCAACACTATTTAAAATTTGACACTAATAACGATTCGCGGTGTAGTTTGTTCATAAGTTTGCGACGGAATGAATGATTGTACGGTTCACGTCCGTGCGCTTCGTTTTCGAAATTCTTCAAAAACGAAAAAGTGCATTCGGATAGCCGTTTGCTTTGCTTTATACAGCTGTCGAGTTTTGACGCATACAACTGCGTCTTTTGTCCGCCGCTGCGCTCCAAAACGGTCAAACTAGCCGCCCTAACCGTCACCGCCGAGTTTTTTGTCATTTTATGAAATTTGGCGTACGGATCCCAAATTTTATGACATCCGTTTTCCCATTTTTCAAGTGTGAACCACGCAAAAGATCCTCTCTCACAGGAAATTAAATATCCTCCTTTCCTGCCACAGGACTGGTCTTCGGACGGCCGAGATGTACTCACTTTAACCAAATGTTAGATATGACTTTTTTTGGCGGAACCGTACACATTTGCAGTCTTCCGCTGCCATCCTCTCCCTCCCTCTATTTCTCTTCTGTATCCTCGCAGACCCTTCATTCCACGCTTGTCCTTCCTCTTCTCTCCCTCTCCCTCTCCCTCTCCCTCTGTCTCCACGTCACCCTTCTCTTCTTCTCTCCGCCCTCCCTCTTCACCCGCCAACGTTCGGAGAAAAAAGAGAGAGAGAGGGGCCTTAGACCGAGGCCTTAGGAAAGAATCAGCCAATGGCAGGCCGATTCCGCACGTGTGAAATGGGGTATCTAAAGAGTGGGGCGTTCTTGATCCTTTTTTCCGTCATGTTGCTAGGCGGGCTCAGAGGTAAGGGGGGAGGGGAGGAGGGGGGGAGGGAGAGGGAGGGAGGGGGGGGAGAGGGGGGAGGAGGGGGTGTTCCTGGAGCTATTTCTGTGGGGAGGTGTTGTTTCAATTATTATTTTAGCTTTCTTTAAATTCCAATTGTCAATCCATGTCCTCCATTTGTCATTACTTGCCATTTTTTTTTACTCTGTTCTTACTTTCAAGCCTGACTATTTTTCTTACTAACATTTTTTATTATTTTTCTGTTTTTTTCTGGCGCCTTTTCCCTGTCCTCTTTCCTCGTTACTTTTCGCCTTATTCACCAATATTCCCCCCCTTCTAATGTTCTCTTCTTTCTCTTCCTCACCCCCCCCTTACCTCCGTCCCTCCTCCCCTGACCTCCACCCTGTTGTTATTCGTTGATTATCCACTTCATTCCTTATTTCCCGTTTTAGATTCTTGCATCAATTAGTGACTCGCTTATCATCCCGTTAGTTTGCATATTTGACTAATGGAGGGGGATTTACCTGCTTATTATTCACTAGTACAGGTTCCAGAATCACATGTTCCACCCAGGTGTTTTACAAGCGACAAGGTGTTGCCAACCATAGTGTAACCGTCCGACCGTGCCGTTACTGTACTGTACTGTACGATGGTGCATTTTCAGTGTGGTAGTGTTTGCGCATGTGTCTTTGACGCGTGCTTCATCTGTTTTCAATGAGATGATCACCGCCTTTGAGATTGAATCATAATCCCTGTTTTGCATGTTGACAGTTCCATCGCCGCCAACCTCTTCCTTTCGAGTCCTCCTCCAGTCCTCCTCCTCCGCTTTCCCAAGTCTCCCTCCCCCAGGCCAGTCCCCTTCCCCTTCCTCCTGTCCCTCTGACCTGAATCTGAACTCCCTACATTTGTCCTTTGCATTTTACCTTTATCTTTTGCCTTAAATTTTCCTTTTATTTACTTCTGATCCAATGCGCAAAACATAAAAATACAACCTCCTACTATTTACTACTGAAAAATTCTCCTCATTTCTCCCTCCTTCCTCTTCAATTCTCTTCTCCTTTATACTTTCTCAAAGACCACCTCTCTCCACACCATCCAATGGACCTGTCTTCCTTCGCATCCGTGTTTCAAAACATTGCCTTTCCTTTTTTTCCATGCAAACAAACTTTAAACATGACTTTTATGTGTTATAATTGAAATAAAAATTGGAATCCCCATACACATCTTGGAAAATTTCTTTTTTGAGTGTTTCAAAATGAGCAAAATTTTCTATTATGAATTTTGAACCACAGAGAGTCCACGAGGAATGTCTCGTAATGGTACCTTAACCCTAGAAAAACTTAATAAAGGCTGAAAAATCCTTCAAGGAAATTGCAAATAGTTACTTAGAAACCTTAAGCATGTAAAAGCTCTAAAATCCCATAAACAAACCCTAAGTTTTTTTCTTCCGTTCTAAACCCTAGGGGGCGGAAATACCATTGCAATTGTTGGAGGAGTAGTCGGAGGAGTTGTCTTGTTGTTGCTTATTGGAGGCCTATTTCTTTTCTTCTTCTTCCGAAATAAAAAAAAAGAAGAAGGTTTTGCAAAACCCTATGAACCTGGTGAGAAACTTCAGACTTTGTAGATCTTTTTCATAGCAGAATGTATTGTCAAAATATTAATGGTTGGGAATAAATTCATTTCTAAATGTTTTAATTGGTGTATGATATTCTCTTCTTGAAAGACAAGATTTATACAATAAACTGACAGCATTCATGGCTAATCGCATGTTTTCTGAAATAAAAACATGTTAATTTTGTTGCCTATTCTAACTCACTTCATATGTCACATAAATTGTGATTTTAGCTGAAATTGTGAAATCCAAAATAAAATTTTGCAATTTTAATATTATTTTGAAAATCTAAATTGATTTTTGCAGAAAACGTATGATCGATGGCTTCGGCGTAAATCGCATAAAAATCCTCCACTGCACATGTTTATATAATGACCTATATTTCTAGGTTATTTTGTTTTACCAATGTAGGATAACTTATTGCTTGGTCTTTTAATTTTAAAAACTTTCTTTGAAAGTATATCTATCTTAACTTTTCGATATAGTACCCAGTGTAATAGCGAAACAAGTGAACAAAAATATAGAGTTATAAGAGCCATTTTTACACCAGTTTGCTAAACAAGAGTGAAAAAGGCAATTTGTGAAGAGAGAGATAGAGAGGGAGGGAGGGAGGGAGGAGGGAGGGAACCTTATTAAGGTTCCCAGCCTTTCGTGGAAAGAGGGGTAAGTTTCAAGAGGAGTGCACCGATCGAACAACGACAACGAACCCTCTTTATGACCTAGAAGTGACTTTTTAACTTGGCATATCTTCCTGGAGGAGTGGCCAATGCAAATGCTTGATGGCTCGTTTAAAACCGTAGAGAAGAACCTATTTAAAATGATTTAGATCTCTAGATTTGGATTTATATGTACAAAGTTATGAGGAGTCAAAGTAGGCTTTAAATAAAAGTTTAAGTTGGTGCAAAGGGAACAAAATCCCATTTAGGATTCCACGAGGGCCCCAGGACCTGACGACTACTTCGTCAGGACATATTCAAGGAATAAGGAATAATATAACATTTATATGACAGGATTCCACGTAAACGGGAAAAAAAAAAAAAAAAAAAACGGAAAACGGGATTCCTACGGTATATTTTGACGGCGGCGCCACGAACATAGTGAACCTCCCGCCGATCACAGAAAGAAAGGAAAGGAGCAGGGAGGAGAGGAGCAGGGAGGAGGGGAGCAGGGAGGAGGGGAGCAGGGAGGAGGGGAGGAGGGAGGAGGGGAGGAGGGAGGAGGGGAGGAGGGGGGAGGGGAGGAGGGGGGGGGGGGGGGGGGAGGAGAGGCGCAAGGAGGAAGGGAGTAGGGAGGAGGGGAGCATGGAGGAGGGGAACATGGAGGAGAGGAGGATGGAGGAGGGGAGGAGGGAGGAGGGAAGGATAGGAGAAGGGAGGAGGGGAGGATAGAAGAGGGGAGGAGAGGAGAAAGGAGGGGAGGAGGGGAGGAGGGGAGGAGGGGAGGAGGGGAGGAGGGACGAGGGAGAAGGAGGAGGGAGGGGCGGAGGAAGGAGGGGAGGAGGGAGGGGGGGAGGAGGCGAGGAGGGAGGAAGGGAGGAGGGAGGAGCAGAGGGAGGATGGGAGAAGGGAAGAGGGGGGGAGGGAGGAGCGGAGGAGTGCAGAGGTGGACAAGTGGAGTTTCGATTACTTTTTGTAATTCGATAGAGGATTACAAGGATATATTTTTTATTTTTTTTTTATGGATTTACTTTTTTTTATTATATATGAATTTTAATTTATTTTTCTATTTATGGATTTTATTTTATTTTTTGATTTTTTTCAGAAAAGGGGGGGGAGGGGAGGGAAGGGGCGAAGAAGAGGCTGAGGGGTAAGGAGTGTGGAGGTAAAAGTAGGGGTGGAGGGATAGGGAGGGAGAGGGGGTATTTTTACCTTTTGAGAGGCGTCTTTCGAGCATCGAGAGTTGCTGCAACGCCGCCTTGTGGGGACCCTAAAAAAAAAAAAAAAAAAAAAAAATTATCATAAAGAGAAAAAAAAAAAAAAAAAAAAAAAAAAAAAAAAAAACAAAAAAAACAAAAAAAAAAAAAGAAAAAACAAAAAAAATAATAAAGAAAAACAAAATACGTAAAAAATAAAAATAAATAAAATCTTAAAACGGGGGAGAGGGAATGGCGGGGGGAGGGGGGGAGAGAGAGAGGTGGAGTGTTGGACAAAAAAGGGTCAAAGAGAGAGAGGGAGAAAGTGACAGAGCACAGAGAGAGGAGGGGAGAGAGGGAAAAGTAAGACAGCAAGGGAGAGAAAGAGAGAAAGCGAGGTAGAGAGAGAGAGGGTGAGAGTGAGAGAGAGGGGGGTTTTCGACAATGAGTTTTCTTTGACCACACAACCAATATGGCACCATAATTTCATGCATCAAAAACAAAGAATTTCCAAAAGGACATATGTTGAATTTTGGTTTTATCTTCCAAAAAAGAAACACTACAAATAACTAATTCTGGTAATTCTGGTGAGTTTTGGTGCAAAGTGGAGGCTCAATCATTAGTTATACAAATTTTGTATTCCAAATTTATAACATTTGTAGCTACAGTACTGAGGGATTTTCCTGTTTTACTGTAATGAAGCGCTAAAGGTTGACTTAAGAAGAAGTGAGCTAAAGACTGCACAAGACAGTTCAATATATAGTTCACGATATAATGAAATTACACAATTCTCCTCCTTATTGCCGAATTTACCGACAGTATACATGCCCCTCTCTAAACGCCTAGAGTACTTTTCCAACCAATGCAACATGCCATCGAATCAAGAAAGTTTCGAACCTGAGAAGAACTCATCTAAATTGCATTGCTCTTGATATCTTTTATCCAATTAAAATAGTTTTGAATCTAACGAAGATGTAAAAGCACTAAAATGTTCTTGCCCTCTTTCAGGCACACATCGAATCGTTTCAAGGGTCCTTGACACTTTGTGGGTTCGTAGGGCAAGCCATTTTAACTTATGACAACGTATAACGAGCCATCATTGCAGTCAAGAAGAACGAATCAACGAAGTCCATGGATGCTCTTATAATTGTCTTATGTTTTCCAAGATGGATTTCCATGTTCCAATAGAGAATGATCTAAAGTGGCAACAACAACTTTTCTTAATAGAGCAAAAGAAATGATAACCACTTAGGAGTCCATGAAATCCCAAAATTTTATATCACATTGAAGGAAATGTGAGCAATTACTCGTCATGCAACGGGTACAACATTTTGAGCCAACCATGTCGCCATCCTTAACTAGCATAGCTTGGCCCTCTTTTAGACTTCCATACTTAGCAAATTGAAAATGAAATGTTTGGTAGATCTCTTCCCTCACCAAGATATTAAATTTAGAGACTTCATGGACCCTTTAACTGGTTAACATTTTTTTTTTTTATTACTAACAAGTGGTTGTTGCCACTTAAGACCATTCTCTATTGGACCATGAAAATCCATCTTGGAAAACATAAGATAATTATAAAAGCATCCTTCGACGTCGTTGAGCTCGTTCTTTTCAAATGTAGGATGGCTTGACATACATGATCACAAATCATGATGGCTTGCCTTACAAACCCACGAAGTGGGTTGCATCTTTGAAATGATTCGATGTGCGCCTAAAACAATTTAAGAATTGGTCAATGCAGACGCCTCTTCGTTTGATTCCGAACTATGAGATCAAAAACAGTGCAATTCACATGAGTTCTTGTCAAGTTTGAACTCTCTCGATTCGATAGTATGTTGTGTTGGTTGGAAGAGTACTCTAAGCGTTTGGAGAGGGGCATGTATGCTATCTGTAAATACGGCGATAAAGAGGAGAATCGTGCAATTTCATTATATCCTAACCCGGCAAATTTTTAGTTTTTTTTTTAGTGATGGATATTACTTTGATTGAGTCTCCATTTTTTCATTACTAATTTGCTCGCAAAATATAATAATATTGCAGCTAATATAACCAACAATTATATATACAATTATATACATCATACAGTAAAGAATGTATATATATACATATAATATTTACATAGAAAAGTAATACTTCTATTTATATTTCGATGTCTTTACTTCTGTACGTCATCCACTCTACAACCCCAAGACACCCTTTTCCATTAATGGTTTCTTGATGTAGGGTTTTAGGGTTGGCTTTTTAAGATTGGGTTTGTATGGTTGAGTTTTTAAGGTTAGAAATTTAGGGTTGGGTTTTCTAAGCTTTAAACTAATAAACCACACAGTGCAAATAGAGTAAATCACTCTATTTCCAAGTAGAGATTCTTTGCCCCGAACTCATAAATTCCTGTTAACTGAATTATTTATTGCAAAAATTAGTGTTATTACTTATATTGTCAACGTTAATGGTTTACTAACTCTAATAGCGATGGACTCTGTAGTGAACTATGACTCCTACCACTTCAATTACATGGTCTAATACACTGATTTTGAGGAAAATCTACAATAGCTGTGCTAAGGTCGAAAGTTAACAATCTTTAATAGCAGTATTCTTTTTCTTACAACCAAAAATTAAAAATGCCTACATTTTCATTTTCTCGATTAAGTCATTCCTTCGACGTCATTTGCATATTTTACCATCTCTCTAGCTTGGAACCTATTCAATTTTCATAAACAAGTGCAATTTTACTCGAAACCACTCTCATAAAGCACTCGACCACTCTCACCCACTCGTAATTTGGTAATGTAATTCTTCTTTGCTCTAGCAAAATAGGATAATTTCACTCCATTCATAAATCAATCACTTGTTTTGGGTTCCATTTTAACCTGGTTTTCACACACTTGAATAATAGAACAAGAGCCATGTTTAGATTAAGTGTTAAGCTCTCACTTCGTAAATCAACAACAATTGTTGGGTTACATTTGATCCTGCTTTGAAAACAGTGTCGAATAATAGAACCAGTGTTGTTCAGATTTGTAAGAGTTAAGCTTTCAGTATACAACACTAAAGAAAATGCAAATGAAGAGAATCAAATTCAAATCAAAATAAATTAGTAGCAGATACTTAGATGGAAGAATTGTTTCTCAGATCAATGAGTGTTAAGCTATCACTACATAAAAATAATCATTAATGTTAGTTTCCATGTGAACATGTCTTTAAAAAGCTCTTAAAGAAATGAACAAGTGTTGTTCAAATTTACAAGAATGTTAAGCTTTTCCTTATGATAAACGACAAATACAACATCCTGTTGAATATATGACATGGATACATAGTATATGTAATGTATTATACTATATACATGACACATGTTACACTGTAATATGATCCTTATATACAGTATATATGTTGTATTATACTGTATATGAAACGTATATTTAGTATACATCTTGTACTTTACTACATGTATGACACATTATATTGTATATACGACACGTACATTTAGTATACATCTTGTACTATACTACATGCATGACATAGCGTCAGTTGTCATTCCATGCAGTATACAAATCTCTAGAAAACTACACTGTACTATAAATGTTATTGTTTTTTTCTCCTTTTGAACCAACTTTTCTACGTACACACATATCCGATTTTCATTTGGATTCCGCCAATTGTAGGGTAAGATTAACTCTCAAACGAAACCGCCCTGTTGGTAATCCGGAAAGTGTGCACAGACGAAAAGCCGCAAAAAAAAATAGTGGCTTTGCATGGTAACAGTCCGATTAATATTCCGATACGTGGTAATGGAGAAAGAGGACTTCAAAAGCCGAAAAAACATTTTCTTCTTTTTAAGAGAGATTAATGTAAACGCTAATAGCAATACACGACGGGTCTCTAAAGAAAAAAAAAGAAAAGGAAAACTAGCAGAAAACGAGTCGAAAACCAACAAAAAAAAAGGGAGGGAAGGGGGAGGAATTGTGGAAATTGAAGCTAAAATTAAACAAACCTTAGAAATCGCTCTTAAAAAGCAAATTTTTGCGGACCTCAAGTCGCCTTTTTTCCAAAAACAGTTTCCGAGGGAGGCCCATCCGTCCAGAGAGGAGGGATCCAACTTTACCTGAAATGCCAAATGAGAGGGAGAGAGGGAGAGGGAGAGAGGGAGAGGGAGAGGGAGAGGAAGAGGGAGAGGGAGAGAGAGAGGGAGAGGTAGAGGGAGGAGAGGGAGAGGTAGGGGGAGAGGGAGGGGGAGAGGGAGAGGGAGAGTGAGAGAGGGGGAGAGAGGAAGACGGCAAGAGGCAGAGCTATGAGAGAGAGAAAGAGAAGAGGTGGGAGAGGAGAGGGAGGAAGAGAGAGAGAGGGGAGAGAGAGACCTGCATAGCTTCTCTCTGCCTGTCTGCAGTAATCAGAAATGGAGTCCAAAGCCCTCCCTTGCGAAACTAATATCTGGGCAGTTTCCGAGGGGGAGAGAATAAAATCCACAAAAATAAAGTACCAAAAAAAAAAAAAAACTATATTGAAATGAAATGAAAAATGAATAAAATGGCATAGATCCAAAAAGAACAAAATAATTTATAACAAGAAACAATAATTTATTTTTAATATCTTTTAAATTAAAATATAACAGAATACAAAAAATGCAATAGAATAGAATAGTATAAAACAGAAAAGAATAGAACAGAGTAGAATAGAATAGAAAAAAATAAGAATAAACTAAAAATAGAATATAAAATTATAGCGCAGTACAATTATAATATAGTATAGTATCGTTATAATAACACTATACAATACAATACATTAGATTAACGATACGAACCGATATTTTACGATATGATATGATATGATATAATACAATAAGATACATTATAATACAGCAAAACACAATACAATACAATACAACAAGTACAACACAATACAATACAATAAAATACGGTACAGTCAACAGGATACAATATAAGACACTAAAACACAACACAACATAGCATAAAATACAATACAAGACAATACAATGCAATATGATACAACAAAACACAATAAAAAACGATATAACACAATCTAATACATCACAACACAATACAATACAATTCAAGGTAATACAATACAATTATATTGTATTGTAATGTATAATTGTATTGTATTGTATTTTTAATAAAATACAATACAATACAACATAATGCAATACAATGCAATACAACAAATACAAATTTGAACTAAACGAAATGAAGTGAAGTAAAACAATGTTAAAAATGGAATAAAACAAAATGAAATGAAAAAAAAAAATAATAATAATAATAATAATATCATCCTGGGTATTTAAATTCTAAACTTTCCATCCTTTAACCCTAAACCATATGAATTTAAGAAAGTAAAATAAAAAGTTAACAAGAAATAGCTGAAAAAAAAAGGATAACAAAAATGGGTCAAATATAAAAGTTAAAAAAATTAGATACCTCGCAAAATTTCTTCTAAATCTTGTACAATTGAAGATGCTTCTACCGATATTTTGTCTTTTTTCAAAACCGGATTTTCAGGAAAACACGTATTCCTCAAATAATAAAGTTCTTGATTTTTTAGGACGCCGAAAATAGTTTTGTTACCACGGAGGAGAATCTTCCATACCCATAGGATGAAAATAGGGTCAGCTTAGGGTAAACTTAGGGTTATTTTAGGGTCAATTTAGGGTCAATTTAGGGTCAATTTAGGGTCAACTTAGGGTCAATTTAGGGTCAATTTAGGGTCAATTTAGGGTCAATTTAGGGTCAACTTAGGGTCAATTTAGGGTCAATTTAGGGTCAATTTAGGGTCAACTTAGGGTCAATTTAGGATAACCTTAGGGTCAAATAGGGGTTTTCAGGGGTTTGAAGGTTTTAGCTTAAGAGTAGCTTAGGATTTTGGGGTTGAGGCGCTGAGAATTTCCCAGTTTTAGGGTTTTAAGGTTTTAGGGTTTTAGAGTTTTACAGTTTTAGATTTTAGGGTTTTAGGGTTTAGGGTTTTACGGTTTTAGGGTTTTTGGATTTTAGAGATACACGGTTTTAGGGTTTCGGGTTTTAGGGTTCTAAGGTTTTAAGGTTTGAAAATTTAAAGATTTTAAGGTTTTGGGATTTGTTAACTTTTGGGTTTTAGAGTTACAGGGTTTTATGGCTTTGATAATTTGGGATTAGAGGGTTTGGGGGTTTTAGGGACTTACGATTATTGGACCTATATGATTATTGGGTTTTAATTTTCGGGTTTTAGGGTTTTGAAGGGCTTTTCAAATTTTTGGAATTAGGATTAGGGCAAAGCTAAGCTCTACGATTGAAAGCATTTCGTGCGAATATCGCACGGAATCAGCATACCGTGCGAAAGTAAATTTCGTGCAGTCGCATGAAATTTCCGAGCACGATAAAAGCAAGTGCGAGTTTCCCGGACAAATAACGTACGACATATGAGAATAAAGTGCGAACATTTAGTCCAAGACTTTGTGAGTCTAAATTTTCGTTCGATCGCACGAAATGTCCGTTCCATACTTTATTGTACAAGGATTTCTAAGCGGGAATTGCAGACAGTCACACCAAGAAGTCGTACGGAAAAGTACACTTTTCAGGCACGTACGGTACAGTACAGTTCACCGTGTATCGCTATTAGTGTAAATAATTTTTTAGTCTTTTAAAGCATCTTTTTCTCCGTACAGTTTATCCGATTTCAATCTGAGACCGTCAATTGGAATCTGAGAATCGTACCAATCAATCGCAGCCGTCAGGTCCAAAATCCGACAGGTGTGTACCGGGAAAATATTTTTTAAGTGGCGAAAAAAGCATAAACACGGTGTTACAATACCAATAAGGGTGCGTCCCCATGTGGCTAAGTTCTGATTTTTTTCTGTCGTTTTCCTTTCAAACTTAGCGTCGTACTGCCTAAAATACAAAGTAAGTATGCTAAGTTACAACTAGATGGGGCCACACCTTGATTTTCACACCGACAAGAAATCTTCATTCGCGTACAATGTACGTGCATACCAGGTCATCGTTCAACACAACTTGTACTCTTTGAAGACGCCTCAGATACCACCTCATTTTATTAGGGTTCTTGTTTTTACTTGTGACAAATGAGCGTTGCCAGAAATAATGTGACGAATGGGCGCTAACTAAAATAACTTGAAAAAAGTGCGTTACGAAATTTCGTTAGTATCTTTTGTTTATTTTTGAATGCGCACATCGTGTGCTAATTTTTTTGATTTCCGTTGGTTGCCATCTTGACAAGTATGCTCATTATCCAGCGTGTCGCGGCTCAAAAAAATGTGTAATTGGTGATGTACCTCACGAGGTACATCACCAATTACAAACACTTTCGAAGCGAATGGTTCGCTAAAAAATACCCAACGGTCATTGTTGATTCTTAGACTTTTGGAGTATATTTGCAAGATTCTTTGTTGTGTTGTTGTAATGTTGTTTTCTTGAAAAAAAAAAAAATAAGAGGTACGCCGTAGTACGGAGAGGTTCGAATTTCTGTAAACAACTTCACTTTTAGTCGAATAGAACTTCACCCCAACTCTAATTTGAGTAATCGACGTTTTTCGAAAAAAAATATTATTCTAATTTATTAATAACTCTAATTTGGGCGTAAATTTAGGCATTGGATATATCTATCGTAGATTAAGTTCAAGTACAAAATCTGACAAAACGTACAATTTCACGTTATTATGACGTTTGCATTACGCGGTTTGTTAAAACGCAGTTACATGATAACGACCTGTGTTAAATCATTATTTATGCTTTTTTACTTAATAGAGTACAATTTTGCACGGTCAGACACCGGTCGTACACCACACAAATTAAAACGGCACTGTATTAAAGTTGTTAACGCTCATTCAAACAGTGCCTTTAATAATGTAAAAAATTATTTAGAATAATGTACTTTATACATGGCAAAGAGTCAATGTTTAGGGTGACAGAATTCGTGTACATAACTCTAGTTACGATTCGCACTGAACTGTACAGCACGCACGAGCGCTGCGAAAAAATTTTTAATGGCTTCGACATACGTGTGTAGTGCCACCCTGAGTGCACATAGATTAGTATTGAATATCGGTGTCCCTCAACGAGTAACCCACCTCAGAGGTCGCAATCGGGTACCCGAATGCGTACCCAACCGGGTCCCGCCCGCCCACTTCGCATCCGAAACTGAGTCGGGTGCCAAATATTGGCGGCCGACCGAATTCAGCCAGGTTATCCAAAACAAAAAAAAAAAAATCAGGTATGGCCGAGTTGGCAAAATGCGAAAAAAAATGAATGTTTTTTAGGTACGTTCCACTATAGTATAGTACAGCGCGAATCGCTATTAATGTATATAACTTTAATTTGGTTCCCCTGAATCTTGTCTCAAATTCTTAAAGAACAATAGTATAAATGACTTACTTTGCGATTGTCCAAGGACATTTTGATACTAAAGGAGCGTGGATTTCTCGACCAAGCCTTATTGTTGCATTATCGGGAAACTTAAGGTTGCCCGATAGCGAGATAAATTGCAACCCTCATCCAAAAAAGCACAATGGCCAGGTGAGCCCATTATTCCGAACCAGCTCTTTAGGTGCGAGGAAATCATAGTTTTACAGGAACCTGTTAGCGTTTCATTCAGTAAATATGATAACAAGAAATTCTTAAACTCTGTTCTAAGTCCCCTTGGTTTAATTTCAATATATGTAATTATCGCTAAGCGCGACATGATATGATATCACCTTGCATGGATTTTTTGTAAGTAAAAAAAAGCGTAAAACGGTTGAGCCGGTATGGACTAAAAAAAAAAAA
>JBBHKE010000368.1:31401-50973 GCA_037447655.1 Zygnema cylindricum | reverse complement strand
ACAGGTGATAATGGCAAAGCAACTCGGAAACATCCACCTTGTACCGGTAGTTAGCCTCAACTACTTCCACAAACGACAGGGCATGAGGGTTTAGCTGCACATAACCCTTGTGGTTGTTCCCGAGGTCCTTTGTCCTCATAAAATTCCAGGCCGAGTGGGGCGGTACATTTGCGGGGATAAAGATAGGATCCCCAGGCTTTCCCGTACGCCACTCTTCAAGCCACTCTGCTGGATTCCAAAAGAAGCGCTTCGTGAAACGATTGGCAGCGGCGGACCATCGTATTGCGCTGCTGGAGACCCGATGTGAGTAGCTCCAAAACCAACTCTACACCCTGCAACAGGAATTCGAAGAGTACCGTGAAGAGACGTACAACATAGTCCGGCAATTGCAGTTTCCCTAAGTCAGTAAGGTTCACCGGGACACTGAAACCCTAGTGGGAGGCACTGTAACAGGGTTACAGAGTTGAGTACTTAGTAGCTAGTAACTAGGCAACTACAGTTGCGGTGTCAGAGCAGCGCAGCTGCGATTCCAGACCAGCGCAACATAGCAGCGTAGCAACTTAGCGGCGTAGCAACTAAATAGCGTAGCAGCATAGCAGCGTAGTATAGGAGCGCAATATAGCAACGCAGCGTAGCAGTATAGCAACGCTGCGGAAGGAAGTTTAAATTGTATAGTTCTAGAAGGATGTCTTCAGATTGATCTAGGAAGACCTTGAAGGTCCACGTGTGCACCTGTACAGTAAAAGAGTGACTAGCAGCTAGTGAGTTTAAATAGTCGGGCAGTCTTAGTTAATGATAGACTCTTCGAGTAGACCTTCGCAGCGAGCGCTGGATGTTGTAATCTTCTTCGAGTAATAAAGTGCTACTCTTTACTTATCTTTGTGGTGTGAACTTGTTGTTGCTACGAGGAGGTCCTGGGTATCTTCCGCTGTGCACTGTGGCATTTTGTCCCTTTTACAACACTAGACGTACAATGCACTAAACAAAACTTCTCGACGTAACGTACTAGAACTTTAACAAAATTAAATCTCATCATGTACGTATAAAAAGTACACGCACGAAATACTACATCAAACTATTTGAAACAAAATCGAATCTGCGAACAGACGCACAGAGTTCTAAATGAAACCAAATTAAGTACCCGAAGTGACGCGAGACCAAATGTAATCCACACTTAAAAACGAACAAGCATCAGGTAAACCTAGATTCCAACATTGTAAAACCTAACAGATGGGGGAGTGGGAGAGGTAGAGGGAGAGGGCGAAGAGATGAAGAGGAAGAGGGAGGGGAAGAGTGCGAAGGGGAGGTAGAGGGAAGGGGCGAGGGAGGGGGACAAAAGTAGGAAGAGGGAGAGCGAGAGTGAAATGCAAAGGAAGAGAGAGAGGTAGAGGGAGGGTGTGGCGAGGAGTGGAGAGGGAGACAGCGAATAGGGAGAGGGAGAGTGGGGAATAGGAGAGGGAGAAGGAGGGGAAAAGGGAGAGGGGAAGATTTGATCCTCACACTGTTTAGGTCATTACCATCACAGTAAGCTATGATGATCACAACTTTGAAAAGTCAACCTACTGTAGACTTTGATGCAGTATGTCAGCATTTCATTTAAGAAGAAGTTGAAATGAAAAGAAAGGAGGAAAAAGAGTTAGAAGCAACTCTTTATGCCAAAGGCATGCACTGAGTGAGTAGCTACATGTGCTATATGTGGAAAAACCAATCATCAGTAATTGCTTGTGCTATATGTGGAAAAACCAAGCTATATGTGGAAAAACCAATCATCAGAATGCTGACCGTAGATTCAAAAAGAAAGAAACTGAAAACTTTAAGAAAAAAAAATTGTTACAGTTGTGGAAAACCACGTCATAAGTCTTCAGTTTGTTGTAGTAAAGACAAAAACAGACAGAACAAACCATCATTTGCCATGACCATTCAAGATGAGACTAAACTTTTCCTCACATGGTCAAATGGTCAAAAAATTCAATGGATTATAGATTTTGGAGCGTCTCATCATATAGGTAATGACAAGTCCATCTTTTTTTCACTCACAGCATTAAAGAGTCCTCGACAAATTGTACTGGAAGATGATAAGATTTTAGAGACCAGTGTAATAGGCGAGATCAAATTACAACTATATTGTGATACTAGTAGCCATGAAGGGCATCTAAAATAAGTTTTATACTTACCAAGTTTAAAGCATAACCTTTTCAGTGTTATTCATGCAAGAAGGGGTGGACTAAAAGTGAAATTTGAGAAAAAGAAAAATGAAAGGTGTGAAATCGGAAGTAAGGGGAAGCTAATCGCTTTTGGATATCAAGAAAAGAATCTTTACGCTCTAAGTTTGGATGATGAAGATGCACAGATGAATTTTAGCAAAGAAGCAGAGACTTTTTTGAGCTATGGCATCAACAATTTGGTCATCTAGGAGAGCTGAATCTCAAACCACTCATCGAAAAGAAGATGGTGCGAGGACTTGAGGAAGTCAACGCCAAAGACAACCTTAAGGTGTGTGAAGGATGTGCTCAAGGCAAGCAAAAAAGGCTACTTTTTTATAAAGATAATGAACCTAATCATAGAAGGAAGCGGGAGCTTATTCATTCTGACTTGAGCGGTCCTCACCCCTTAAGTCCTAGAGGTTCTAAACTTTTCATCACGTTTACGAATGAGTGCATTTAAAAATTATGGGTGTAGTTTATGAAATCTAAGAGTGAAGCCCTTGAGAAATTCAGAGAGTTTAAAACCATGGTAGAAAACCAGGCAAGAGAACGGATCCAGATTTTGAGGATTAATAATAGGGGGGAATATGCCTCCAATGTTTTTAAGGAAAACTGCAAAATTTAGGGGATACAACAAGAATTCATAGTAGCTTATAGTCCGCAGCAAAACGGAGTATCAGAGAGACTTAACCAACTTTGGTTGAAATTGCACGTTGATTAGTACATAGTGCAAAACTAAGTCAAAACCTATAGGCTGAAGTTATCCTTACTGCAATTAACTTGAAAAACCGTTCTCCAAGTACTTCTCTGAAAGATATTACACCTGAACAAGCTTGGTCAGGCTTTAAACCAAATGTTAAACATTTTAGAGTTTTTGGAAGCAAAATCTTTGTTCACATCCCAGCACAGAATAGATATAAATTTGACAAAAAAAGTTGGATTGGTGTCTTAGTAGGTTATGACATTAATACTAAAGCTTACAAAATTTATGACCCATGTACAAAGAAAGTTCATGTTAGCCGAGATGTGATTATAGTTGAAGGGAAGGAATGTAATTCATATGTGACAGATAGTTTTGACCCTTATTATGAAGAACCAGAGACTATCACTGTTCCCTTTTACAATCAAGAAGAATTAGAAAGTGGGTCTCCACAAACACCAGGTACTCCAAGCAGAGAACATGAAGTGGAGCTTTCGTCATCGACGCTAATTTCCATTCCAGTTCAGACTTCCGTCATCCGCGGAGGAACATCAACCTTTCAATCTTACCAGTGGAGAAGTTATCGGCACCACCACCTTTACAAATCACAACCTCTCCAAATTCGATTCAACAATCGAGATTGAAGGTAACTCCTCAAAGAGTATCTAATCAGATACGTGCTAAACCAAAAGAGCTTATTGAAGAAACGGGAGATGTGGGTTTAGCTTATTTTTTTATGGCGGCAGATAGGGAACCGCAAACCTTTCATGAAGCTTTGGAAAGTTCTAATTCTCAGAAATGGAAAGAGGCTATAGAATTAGAATATGACTCAGTGATCAAAAATAAAACTTGGACCTTAGTAAAACGCCCAATAGAGAAAAATATTGTGGGGTGTAAATGGGTCTTTCAGATTAACAGGAAGTCAGATGGATCAATGGAAAGATTTAAAGTGAGGTTGGTTGCTAAAGGTATTGATATTTGAGTATTTTCTAGGTCTGTATTAGGATAGAAAAAGAGCTGAGGCGGTCTGCCTCTAACTCCCCTATCCAAGCCCCCACACTTGTTGTAGTCACTGAAGGCTGGATAGGGAGCTAGAGCCATGGCTGCCTAGGCTCTCTAGAGAAGACAGGGGGTGAATTAGGTAGACTTACCAAAAGTTAGTTGTCGGACGCAGGAATTGATCCTGGTACCTGCCGTCGGTCAACCGACATTAGCCGTTAGCTCTAGCCGTTAAGTCTAGGAATGATATTACGATATATAGGGTTTGATAAATATATAAATCTTTATATGTAGATAAATCCGTTTAACGGCTTATAGATACTTTGTACATAGATACAGTTTGATTCAGTACGAAGTACGGTATATGGACAGAACGGATACCGCGCATTTGTTTCGATAGCGAAACGAATACCGCGCGACGAATTTCAGCGGCTAGGATTATAGCCGGTTTTGATCGGACGACCGCGATAGGCGCCGCGATCACGGAAATGTACTTTTGGCCTTTTACGGTCTTTGCCACGTCAGATAACACGTGGCGTAATAACATTGGATTACAAGAATTCCGGAGATTACAGGAACTAATCCTGATTTGACACGTGTCGACATTTTGGCCATGTCGTACAATGGCCGTACAGAAAGTACACCGGCACCTGTACTTTTCTGTACGACATAGTAATTTGATTGGTGCCGTACTTCAGTAGATAGAGTTTTAGAGAGGGAATAGGACTTAGAAAATTTTGGGTAGGCAGCTGCCTCTCCCAGAGAGCACCCTGTATAAATGGCAAACTTTGGGCAGCCATAACTATCAATTTACTTGACCATTTACAGTGATTCTTTTTGCTCCGGACTCAGGGGAGTCCAGGCTACACAGGGGTGTAGTCGGTCAGAGTTTTTGTCTGCCAGGGTGGCTGTATTTCTAAGGGAAAGTCAAAGTGGGTGAATGTGTCCAAATCTCATATTCTAACTTTGCATTCTGTGGTGGAACTGAGCACACAGAAACTGTTATTTCACAGGGGTGAATCTATATTGGGGTTTTGACTGTCAAGGGGTCAGTCATTTGGGTTTATATCAAGTTGGAGT
Organism: Zygnema cylindricum; assembly: GCA_037447655.1. Classification (NCBI taxonomy): domain Eukaryota; kingdom Viridiplantae; phylum Streptophyta; class Zygnematophyceae; order Zygnematales; family Zygnemataceae; genus Zygnema; species Zygnema cylindricum. The sequence goes on along the minus strand of JBBHKE010000368.1, from coordinate 45,990 downwards.
CGGCACTATCTAGATTTGCTTCTTTTGGATCTGCATACTCTGAGGGCCAATGGAGGTCTCAGAGTTTCAAAAGGGTATTCACAAGAAGAGGGGGTTGATTACACTCAGACTTTCTCACCAGTAGTGAAGTTTAATAGTCTCAGAAGTTTAATTGCCTTAGGGGCAAAAGAGGGAATTCAGATGCATCGATTAGATATCAAAACTGCATGTATGAATGGGGATTTAGAGGAAGAAGTCTACATGGAACAACCAGAGGGCATGATAGAACCAGGAAAAGAACACATAGTGTGTAAACTACGCAAATCTATATACGGTCTAAAACAAAGTCCTAGGTGTTGGAACATCAAACTTGACACCGAAATGAGAAAAGAGGGGTTTGAGAAAAGGGAAAAGCATTCTGGTCGCACTCATCTCTGGTGACAACGATAATTGATCGTCACTGTTTTTTATGTAAGATATTGAGCCGTTGAGTGTTTTGAGTTTTGATTGGCCTTGTCATGTTCCAATTTTGATGTAATGAAAAAAAACACGTGGTACAATCCTATTTGTTTTATTTCGCGTGGTAGTAATGGTATGATAAACGGCCAGACAATTCGACGTCACGCCAAAATATCGTGTTATCAATACCGGTATAGTAACGTACAGTATTGTACTTTTAATTTTTCCGCGTGCAATCCCTTCACATCACGCCACATTGTCGTGTTTTCAATATCCGTACAATACCGTAATTTCAGTGTTGGCGTCAAGTAAGATGTTCGTACATAATAGGTACAGTAATACCGCTTTATACATGGTACTGTACGAAAACAAAAAGCCCTTGGCAACTAAAGGGCAAAGCACCGGGTCGCTTGCGACTATTATTTTCTTCTTTTAAAACATATTATCTCCGTACACACATGTCCGATTGTGAATCTGACGGTTGCGATTCAAAATTACAATTCTTAACTTTTGATTAGCTATCTTAAATTGAAAATCGGACAACTGTGTACGGAGAAAAGATGATTTAAGTGGCGAAAAAAATATTAACACTAAGGGTATGTCCCCATGTACTTTTAACTTAGCGAACTTACTTTGTATTTTAGCGCGGATCCTTCGGACTCGGTTTTCAAGTGTCACTTTGTGTAAGGGTATTTCCCCATGTGTTAGTATTTACTTTTCTCGCTCTTTTTGCCCTAAAATTTAGGGAACTTTGACAAAAAAATTAACCGTACAAGAAAATCATTGTTACAAAGTAGAGTGAACGTTTATTCATACTTTGGATGTAGGGCGTGTTTGTCATCATGTGAACGCATTTTGGCGTTTTCCCCTTTTCGACCACAGGGCAAAAGAATCTAGCCCAAAAAAAAAATTCATCCAAAATCACCACGAGGGGGTGATTTTAATTAGTACCGCCCAAACAGCGAATAAATAATGACCCACGCAAGCGCCACAAGAGTGGGAAAATTTTAGGACAAGGGAGTGTCCTCACTATTTTTCTCCATCCCCGTCACTCGCATGTACGGAAAAAAAAAATTGCAAGGGTCTCGGACATCCACTTTCGTTCATGGGGTCATTTGTAATATTTCGCGTCGTCGTCGCCTCTCCTATCTCCCTCTCACACTATCGCTTTTATCTCACACTATTTAGAATGAGACACGATAATATTGGTATAAAATGAAAGATATTTTAAAAAAAAATATTTAGGACAATTTTCAGATTATTTTTTAATGGCAAATCGAGTGAGAAAAGTAGAAAAAAATGAAATCAAGAAACCATGGAGGAAAGTAATTGAACCAGTGACGTCGACATTGTCACAAGTGAGCATGACGTCACAATGTCACCAAACCCTAAACATCTACAATTTCACAAAAATGTAGACGTCTACCGCTGTCGTGGTTTTTATTGGAGTCACTAATCGTCAGAAGTTTTGTAGTCCGCTTCAATCGTTATAGGTAATACCTACGTCTACAACCGTCACATTTCAAAGTTCCAATTGCATTTTCGCACATAAAGACGCTCTTCAAAGTAGTTCAAAGAATCTTCACTAAAGTCCAAAATACTTTATCAAAGTACCGATAACATGGGGACATTCCCTAAGAACAAAATTGTAACTTACGTTTGTGATAATTGTAAACGTAGAAATTACCTGTAACGTTTGTCAACATCTACAATCTGTGTTGCGCACGATATTTTTTGGAACTGCTTATGACATCACATGTATTACCGTGACATTGCAGACGTATCGCATTCCAACCTGTGCCGTTTCACAGTTGAAGAAGATGAGCTTTGCCTTCGCGTCTCCAGTCTGGTAGACATGAAAAAGCATCGGAATTTCGAGAACCGTGCAAAAAAAAAAACTATGTATTGAACGAAAACGGACAAAACCAAACAACTTTTCTTTGTAGAATTGGAAGCAAGGGGACTAAATATAACAATTTTTGTACTTTTCTTTGTCATTGCAAATCGTATGAAAATTTTTGAAAATTACGGCACGTGCAAATACATGTTCCTATTTGCTTATCAAAAACACCTAGATTTAAAACACATCGCACATGTGTTTTAAACATGGTTTGACAATGACATTTTTTAAAATGGAAGTTGGTCGAAAAACACAAGACGACAAATTTTCAAACATCTTAAGTTCGAGGATGACGCAAATTATACGCTATAAATTTGCGATTCCTTTGTACGGTTGCAACTTAGGCAGTAAAGTGCCAAGTTTTACAAGAAAACGACAGAAAAAAGCCCTTACTTATGCACATAGGGACATACCCTAATAGAGATACACTGTGTATTGAACAACTGTATGATGCGGTTTGCCACGTGACGTCACGCAGGTATCATTTTTCCGTAGAGTTGAGTATCGGGCAAAAACTAATCGCGATAAAACTGATAACGAAAACTATCATTTATCGAACAGTGAGGGTGTTGATATTTCGCTACGAAACCAACAAAAATTATTGCCGATGATTATCAGTTAGAAGGCGTGGTCTGTACAAAAAGTACAAATTATGGTACGAAAATTAAGAACAAAATGAGCACGTAGATATCGCAGCAGGTGATTGAGGGGCTTTTGAATTTATTTTCGCAATCCATTCTGTACCACAATATGGAGTTATTGTACACAGTTATCAACCCGATAATTAACAATAATTTTTCGCGATATATCAAAAATTTATCGCGACTATTCCGTTACGGATGTATCAAACCAATTTATCGATTATCAGTTGGTCAAAAAAAAGGGACATATTGGATATAGGCAAATGGCTACCGATACACAACACTATTTTTTAACAGGCGAACCAAACCGACTAATTTTTATTAAGGAACATTTCGTCAACTACTATGCTACAACCATTGTAACAGCAAGTAGCAACAACTAATGAAAGGGAAATACATACTGGAAAACAATGAAGAGACTTGTTCAAAAAAGCCCTAGGAACAAACCTTTAAGTGTGCAAAAGTAAAAATGTTTTAAGTGGAAGTGGACCTTAACACTAATAACGATGAGCAATGTAATGCCAACTAGATGCCACGTGGCCAACCATATGAAAATTCAAGATGTTCTACGGTTTGTCGCCTTGACACAAACACGAATTCATCCATGAACAAATATAAATACAAATGCAAGCCGAAGCATTTGCGTAGGCGCAAAATCAACAAGCCTCCATTTAATCCTTGCCTTGAAAAAAGAAAAAATCACCAATCCACGTTGTTCTTTTATCCTTGCTTTAAAAAAAAAAGGTTTACCTTTCCATGTTAGTCCCTTACAACCCCCACATCATAGAAAAATTCTTCAAATTTCAGTGTTTCAACTCTCCTTCACAACGACCACCATCACGACCATGGTCTCTTTATGGTGAACTATATATTTCAACCTCATATTATTCCAGCCAAACATTGAACTTCCATTTCCCATCCCCTACCCCAAGACACTTCCAAATTTGAAAATTGACCAAAGTTCAAATACAAGTCCATTTAGTGTGCCTTGCCTTGGGTTTGCGTAATTGTATGTTGTGGGATCGAGTTTGCCAAGAAATTTCAAAGAATGCTTCAAGGTCTAAATTAGTAATATAATGCTTGATAATTGAAATTTTACCCCAAACTCCATACGTCGACAACCATCTTTAAGTGAATGGTAATTCATTAAACGCCTCAATGATATTCGGTTTTATTAATTGATTAACCTCGTCACTATTATATACTCATCCACCCATCAAAAACTTATCAAAAAAGCTCCATGCTTTCTTTGGCCTTATTGGTTGATGATAATACTAAAGACGTATTGTGTTACTTGATATCCAATTGTTGATTTTGGCTATTAGTTTTGCAGCCTTCAAGAGAGCAAGTGGTGCTCGTGGGACAAGGCTAGCTTTTAACCCTTTTCATGGGGGAAATAGGAGTCGTTTTAACAAAAGAACAAGGGCGTAGTCATTAGTCTTTCCGTGTCAGTCGCTTGTAGTGTACCTCGTTACCGAACAAACTGTGGTTTGAAATGGGTTGTTAAGCTCGGTCGTTTTGAAAACAATCCTTGACCTTCTTGAAGCTCGAAAACCTCAATAGAGGAAGAATGATAGGGAGCAAGAGTGATGGGCTAGAGGGCCCTAACTGCTCGAGAGAGCTCACCTACACGGCCCAAATAAAGAGCTTGACCATAAGGGGTCGGACATCTAACGGCCTAGATGGACACGTGGTGTGAGACATGCACTTGCCACCTAATCATCATGCTCGACGTGGAGGGCTTTCCAGTCACCACGAAAGAATCCGCGATAACACGCCTAGTCTCTCTAGCCCTGTTGCCACCTCCGCGACCTTAAAGGACTAGGACCTAGAGAGAGAACAAAACAAAAAAATGCCTAGGAGTGATGTTCGTTGGATTGGAAGTAATGTGGGACAAAGGGAAGTGGAGGGCATCCTGTACCACTATCCGCACAACCATAAGGATACGGGTGTAAAGTTGTGGGCAAGGGAATCCCAACTCCCAAAACATCTAGGTCATGAACAAAATCTTAGTCCGCATCTGAAGTGTGGTCGAAGATGATTGAGGAGGGGTGCTAGACAAAGGACCACCAATGGCCACATAGTGCCGACAACTCTATGTATGATAGGCGTAACCGACATCGGCCGCAAAATGGTTATGACACCCAGGACAATTCAAAAGTGTAGAGGCTAGTTTAGTGGGGGTGGGGGAGGGAGAAAGGGAAAAAAAGTGCTTTTGGACATGGTCAATAAGTCAAAGAAGCAATGGGAATTGATAGAGTGATATGAAGAGAATACGTGGGAGAGGAAAAGGAACCATGTGTGATAGATGGTAAAAATGGTAGTGGGAAAGAAAAACACAAAACTTGTGGTTTTAAAAAGATAGTTTCGTGCGTACGCAACATTTTGTGCGCACGCGATGTTTCATGCGTACTTGACACGAGTTTTAATGCATAAGAACTAACTTTATTTAACGTGGAGGTTAGAATGGATTTGCGGATTGGGGGAGTAATTGTACAGATAATATTAAAGTGACGTGAAGGTCAAATTGAGTAGCGCTAACAAGCATTTGAAATGGACGGCAGATCGCAAAGCGATCTGACGTAAAACATTACAAAGTGTGTGAATTGTAACATAATAAAACAAACCGAATTTATGAAAAAGTACGGCAACAGTACGGCACGTCATATTTGGGAAGTGGACAATAAATCAGTTAACGGCATTTATGGTAAAGGATGAAGTCTTGGTACAGACACGATGTAAGTGGCATGATTCCACTTTGACAAAATGGTTCATGGTACATTTGAATTGCGAACGGCGACCGCCGATATATTTGGAGGTTCACACTATTTTAAAAACGTGATTCACGCAGGGACCACAAATGACTTAAGCACAACGTGTCGTTTACCTTATCACCGACACACACTCAGAAGTTTCGCATTGTACGACCAAGGTCAGCTAGACTTATATGACTGATGCTGACTAAGCATCGGTAACACTTTTTGTACGGACACATATTTGTAAATACTTGAGAAACATATGTTTGTAGTTTAGCGCATTATGAAATAGTATTTCACTCTTCAATTAGTGACACGTGTAGCTCTAGTATTAGCGTAGGAATCAATAGAGTAAGTATAACTTGTAGGACTTAGATTACTTTTGATTATCACAGTCATTTTTATCAAAGCAATGGCAGACTGTTTTTCTGCAACTTTGACCTATCGGTGTGATCATTTTGATTGATTTTTTGATGTGAAACTTTGTGAAGATATTCTATGATATAGAAAATTTATGTGTGCGTAGTTTGAGTGTGTTATGTTTTCTTTGTAGAATTCTGTATGGTTAGTTTGAGAAGTTGTCAGCTGTTTTTGGGAGACTCAGGAGCCTATATTTTCTAGATTCCTAGATGGATTTGGCTGTCACTTTGGTAGTTTACACTATAAATGGTGTTATGCATATTAGTGCAGTTTGGGGTGATTTTGTTTATTTTAGAGTAACTTGTGCTATCTGAAACACAGTTGTTTGGGGGTAGTCTGTGGGTGTATTCCTTGAGTAATCCATGGCTGAAATAGGCTATGGACAACAGGTTATGGGCCCACACCCATGGCTACCCATATTTGATGGATCTAACTATCACTACTGGAAGTGTGTGCTTGAGAGCTACTTCCAGATGATAGAGCTAATGGATGTGGTGGATGGTACACTGGCCGAAACATCAAATGGATGGGAAAAGACGAACCGTGAGTGTCTAACGTTATCAATAACTCCTTGAGTGAGAAACTGGTAATGACTTATCTAAAGTTGAAAAATGCAGTTGAATTATGGAAATGCCTAGAATGTAGGTATTTAGAGACTTCTTTGTATCACTGGTTTAGTACTGCCACTAAACTTTTTGGATATAAGTATGTAGGCGGAAGCATGGTGGAATATTGTATTGGTTTAGAAAGATTGTTTGCAGAAAATGTTTTGGCTGGAGAATGCTTTACAGATGCTCAACAAGTTGTTTTATTAATGAGAGGAGTACCTAGTGATTATAGAGATGCATCAAATAGAATAGCTCAAATTGATAAAAGGGATTGGAACTAAAGTCAGGCAATCCACATAGTGTTAGAGGAAGAAGATTGGAAAAAGTTTTTTGAGAGGAATACGGAGGTCTCTAAGTCTCAGTTTCAGAAAATTAGAAGTAATAGAGGAAATGGACCAAAAAAATGTTTTTACTGTAATGATTTAGGACATACCTTCAGGGTATGTCCATCATATAAAAGTGCATGTGTTACAAGTACTTTCAGAGATGGATGGGACAACAACCGAGTTCTACCCTCAACAAGGAGGGAACCAAGTGCTTTCATGAGTGAGGGACAAGCCTCAACCGTTGACAAAAAGCCTACACCTTCGGTCGACAAATTTGTTTACTTGCCAATTGTTTATAGTTTTTGGAATATTCTGAAAGAGGAAGGAAAGGGAAGATTTGTTGCCACAGAAAATGGAGGGGAGGAAGAAGTAACAGAAAAAGATTTGTCTACTGTCAATGTCTTTGATGACAGATTGGTGAGTGACACAAAATTACAAAAAGAAAGGGTTACTGAAATAGGAGAAGTTGAAGGAAGTGAAGAGCATCCGAAAGTGGAAGTGGAAGAAACTGAAAATAGTGTGGTCATAAAAGATAGTGTGGAGAAAGAAGAGAGTGAAAAATATTTGGTTTTTGTGACTTTTTCTTGTGATAGATTGATGTGTGTAAATGACTTACAAGGGGAAGAGATTCATGATGAGAGAGAAAACGATGGATTCAATTAAAATGGGGAATTAACATCAGAAGTGGAAAATAATGTGGGTTTAAAAATTAATGAATTCAAAGAAAGATTTGTAGAGAATGCTCAGAAAATGAGGTTAAGAAAGGAAGTTTATGAGAGCGGAAAAGGTCATAAAATTGAAGAAATCTGTAAAACAAGAAGGAACATTAGAAAGAGGAAACAACAGCTAAATGAAAGGGGGATCAGAATGAAAGTATTCGAGATGCATACACTTAGGAGGAGTGGTAAATCTACAGAAAAAGATCAAACATTAGTGAGACAAATCACACTTTATAAAGGTAATGGGAAGGCAACCCCTAGAAAAGGTACAAATTTTATGAAGAGACCAGAACGTAGTAAGAAAACAAGAAGAAGATACAAATTAAAGAAGATCAGCTGGAGAAGAAACCAACTCCAAAGGCGACCACACAAAAGACCAGAAAAGCAATTTTTGAAGTGGAAAAACCGACACCTTCAATGAAGAAAAAAATTATTATTATTTAAACAAAAGGAATATTGGAGTGGCTGGTATGGTAACTAAACGTTTGATGTAATCTTAGATTTACCAGTATATGACTGCTTATAACTAAAGATTCTAAAACTTAGGAGGAGTGTTGCTGGTATAAATTTTTGGATGTTTAGTAGTGGAGGTTGTGAGAGGGGATTTACAAACTTAGAATATTTTATAAGTCCTTGCTTCAGTATGTACCTAAATTAGAGCTGACAAATCTGTAGACTTAGTGCAGTATTGAGTCTAAAGCTTTAAGGGAGTATTGTAATTTGAAAGCTTTAGTACTCAGTAGATGAGGATGTGAGGGGAGTTTTTAGGACTTAGAATATTTTTGTGTAATACTTACCTTTAATAATGTGACAGTGGCACCAGTACAAAAGAGTGTAATGTACCTTCTTATGACACACGGCAAATCGGACGGACAGAATTGTGCGCTTTGACAAATAAATTAACAGAGTACATCGACGGCGAAGAAAATTTGAGGGGACCACAATTGACTAAGCAAGTCGCGGAAAGGCACAGTTACACTTGACATGCGACATATTTTATTATGGGTGCATGAAACTAAATTTTCGGGGGAGTGTTGTTTTGAAAAGATAGTTTCGTGCGTACGCAACGTTTTGTGCGCACGCGATGTTTCATGCGTACTTGAAACGAGTTTAAATAACCTACGGATTAAAACCCTTCCTATCTACATGTGAACGCGTGAACCTCCAAATGGTCCACGACTTAAAATAGTCCAATTGCGTAGCTTCGTCAAAACTGACAGCCGATTTGTCAGTCATTTGCGTCGACAATCAAGATGTGAAGTTACAAAAATTACATAATCAGCGTCGACAGCCGGGATGCTACTCCACGTGAAATGATTAAAAAATGTCGTCGGCCGGGATTTCGGAAAACGAAATTAGGTAAGGTAGGACCGAAGGTACGTTCTAATTTGTAGTCGCGGGAATTCCGGGTAATGTAAGTCGTACGGTCGACGAAAATAATCGAATCCACCGTCGACAGAAATCGCAGAAAATTTATGTCGTACGGTAGGACCGCGAGTACGGTCCAAATCGTCATCACGGAAATTGCGGGAAATATAGGTCGTACGGTCAAAAATACATATGTACGGTCGACGCGTACGGTGATGTAAAAATGTACGGTCGACGCGAACGCGAAATGTAGGTATGTACAGTCTTGTAAAACCCATATAACACCCAAATACAAATTAGTGTGGCAGCTGCCCGTCGTAATCCCTAAATATAAACAATTACAATGGCCGACGAGATGTGGCATGAGAGATTACCAAGTGACTATAGAGATGCATCAAATAGAATAGCTCAAATTGATAAAAGGGATTGGACCTTAAGTCTAGCAATCTGTACAGTGCTAGATGAAGAAGATTGGAAAAAGGTTTTTGAGATGAATATGGAGGTCTCTAAGTCTTAGTTTCATAAAATTAGAAGTAAAAGTGAATCCGGAAATGAACTTAAGCAATGTTTTTACTGTAATGATTTAGGACATACCTTTAGGGTATGTCCATCATATAAAAGTCCATGTGTTACAGGAAATTTCAAAGATGGATGGGACAACAACCGAGTTCTACCCTCAAAAAAGAGGGAACCAAGTGCTTTTATGAGTGAGAGACAAGCCTCAACCGATGACAAAAAGCGTACACCTTCGGTCGACAAATTCGTTTACTTGCCGATTGTTTGTGATTTTTGGAATATGGTGAAAGAGGAAGAAAGGGAAAATTATGTTGTTACCGAAAATGGAGTAGAGAAAGAGCTGACAGGAAACGATTTGCTTACCGTCAATTTTTCTTATGACAGATTGCTGAGTGACACAAACTTACAAAAGGAAAAGGTTAGTAAAGTAAGAGGATTTGAAGGAAGTGAATGGCACCCGGAAGTGGAAGTGGAAAGGATTGGAAAAATTGTTGTCACACAATATAGTGTGGAGAAAGAAGAGGGTGAAAAAGACTCGGTTTTAGTGACTCTTTCTAGTGATAGATTGTTGTGTGAAAATTACTTACAAGGGAATGAGATTCTTCAAGAAAGGAGAGTAAAAAGAAGTGAAGTTCACTTAAAATTGGATGCAAAATATTCTTTAAATATAGAACATACTAAACTTAAAAAAAAAGTGAAAGAAGGGCCGAGAGAAGATAAGATAAGTAGAGTAAGAGAGGAGAATGATGAGAGAAAAATGGTGGATTGGCACAAAATGGGAAAACACAAATAGAAAATAGAAAGAGAATAGTGTCGTTGAAATGCAAAGGAATAAAAAGGAAAATATTTAGGATAATAACTCTACAGAGGAGTGATAAAACTACGGAAAAAGACCAAAAACTAGTGAGAAGAATCACACATTATAGAGGTTATGGGGAGGCAACCAATGGAAGAGGTACAAAGTCTATGTGGAGACCATAATGTAGTAAGAAAACAAGAAGAAGATACAAATTAAAGAAGACCAGCTGGAGAAGAAACCAACTCCAAAGGCGACCACACAAAAGACCAGAAAAGCAATTTTTGAAGTGGAAAAACCGACACCTTCAATGAAGAAAAAAATTATTATTATTTAAACAAAAGGAATATTGGAGTGGCTGGTATGGTAACTAAACGTTTGATGTAATCTTAGATTTACCAGTATATGACTGCTTATAACTAAAGATTCTAAAACTTAGGAGGAGTGTTGCTGGTATAAATTTTTGGATGTTTAGTAGTGGAGGTTGTGAGAGGGGATTTACAAACTTAGAATATTTTATAAGTCCTTGCTTCAGTATGTACCTAAATTAGAGCTGACAAATCTGTAGACTTAGTGCAGTATTGAGTCTAAAGCTTTAAGGGAGTATTGTAATTTGAAAGCTTTAGTACTCAGTAGATGAGGATGTGAGGGGAGTTTTTAGGACTTAGAATATTTTTGTGTAATACTTACCTTTAATAATGTGACAGTGGCACCAGTACAAAAGAGTGTAATGTACCTTCTTATGACACACGGCAAATCGGACGGACAGAATTGTGCGCTTTGACAAATAAATTAACAGAGTACATCGACGGCGAAGAAAATTTGAGGGGACCACAATTGACTAAGCAAGTCGCGGAAAGGCACAGTTACACTTGACATGCGACATATTTTATTATGGGTGCATGAAACTAAATTTTCGGGGGAGTGTTGTTTTGAAAAGATAGTTTCGTGCGTACGCAACGTTTTGTGCGCACGCGATGTTTCATGCGTACTTGAAACGAGTTTAAATGCGTAAGAACTAACTTTATTTAACGTGGAGGTTTGAATGGATTTGCGGATTGGGGGAGTAATTGTACGGATAATATTAAAGTGACGTGAAGGTCAAATTGAGTGGCGCTAACAAGCATTTGAAATGGACGGCATATCGCAAAGCGATCTGACATGAAACATTACAGAGTGTGAAATTTGTAACATAATAAAACAAACAAAATTTATAGAAAAGTACGGCAATAGTACGGCACGTCATATTTGGGAAGTGGACAATAAATCAGTTACCGGCATTTATGGTAAAGGACGAAGTCTTGGTACGGACACGATGTAAGTGGCACGATTCCACTTCGACAAAATGGTTTATGGTACATTTGAAGTGCGGACGGCGACCGCCGATATATTTGGAGGTTCACACTATTTTAAGGATGTGATTCACGCAGGGACCACAAATGACTTAAGCAGGACGTGTCGTTTACCTTATCACCGACACATACTCAGGAGTTTCGCACTGTACGACCAAGGTCAGCTAGACTTTTGGTACGTCCCCATGTAAGCGATACTTTGAAAAAGTAATTTAGACTGTAGTGAAGTGTTACGTACTACTTTGAAAAGCGTCCCTATATGCGAAAATGAAATCGGAACTTTGAAATACCACCGTCGTCGTCCTTCGAACATTCAATACTGCAGGTTTGTTTTAGCGCCTAATGTTTGATGACGTCGAAACGTGTACGTTTTCCGATCAGTTTCGGAAAATCAAATGCTCCGGTGGGTATTAGGCTATGAGATGGCATATGTTTGTTTAGGGTTTTGTAACATTGTGACGTCACGCTAACTTGTGACGTCACAAATTCAAGAACTTTCGGCCATGGAGACCCGATTTCGTTTTCTCTATTTTTTTCGCTCTACTTGCCATAAAAAGATACACAAAGGCAGTCAAAAGATTAAATTTTCAAATATCTTTCATTTCATACCAGTTTTGTCGTGCCTCATTCTAAAAAGTGAGAGATAAAAGTGATAGTGTGAGAGGGAGAGGGGAGAGGCGGCGACGATGCAAAATTCTACCGAGGACCCATGAATGAAATTGGAGGTCCGAGACCCCTGCAGATTTTTTTCCGTACATCCTCGTCTTTTGCGTACGTACACGTGACGGGCAGGGAGAAAAATAGCGAGTACTCTCCCTCGTCCTGAAATTTTCCCACTCGTGTGGCGCGTGCGTGGGTCATTTTTCATTCGTTGTTTAGGCGGTACTTTCTCTGAAATCAGGTCGCGAGGTGATTTTTGATGAAGTTTTTTGACGAGCTGGATTCTCTTGCTCGGGGGTCGAAAAAAGGATAACGCCAAAATTGGTTCACATGACGACAAACATGAAGTACATTCAAAGTATCAACTTGAAGATTGTTGTACTTTTGAAGAATTGATTTGTTTGTACGGCTAAAGTTTTTCTCGTACGGAACTGCGTTTTGAGTGAAAACGACAGATTAAAGTCGATACTTTAATACATGGGGATGTACCCTTATATGACTGATGCTGACTAAGCATCGGTAACACTTTTTGTACGGACGAATATTTGTAAATACTTGAGAAACATATGTTTGTAGTTTAACGCATTATGAAATAGTATTTCACTCTTCAATTAGTGACACGTGTAGCTCTAGTATTAGCGTAGGAATCAGTAGAGTAAGTATAACTTGTAGGATTTAGATTACTTTTGATCATCACAATCATTTTTATCAAAGCAATGGCAGACTGTTTTTCTGCAACTTTGACCTATCGGTGTGATCATTTTGATTGATTTTTTGATGTGAAACTTTGTGAAGATATTCTATGATATAGAAAATTTATGTGTGCGTAGTTTGAGTGTGTTATGTTATCTTTGTAGAATTATGTGAGAAGTCTGGTTAGTTTGAGAAGTTGTCAGCTGTTTTTGGGAGACTCAGGAGCCTATATTTTCTAGATTCCTAGATGGATTTGGCTGTCACTTTGGTAGTTTACACTATAAATGGTGTTATGCATATTAGTGCAGTTTGGGGTGATTTTGTTTATTTTAGAGTAACTTGTGCTATCTGAAACACAGTTGTTTGGGGGTAGTCTGTGGGTGTATTCCTTGAGTAATCCATGGCTGAAATAGGCTATGGACAACAAAGCTTGATGTTGGAAAAGAGAAGGGGGGGAGAGGGGTGCTTTTGGGGGATTAGTTGGATGCATGCGAGTTTACTTGGAGAGTATGAGTTTTATGACATTTGTTAAAAATTTTGTGTTTCACAAATAGCCGAAGCACATTTCCATTTACTAGCATTTTGACCGAAATTCGGTCGGTCATGGTTAATAGTTATAGTTTAGTTACACTTCGGCACTAAAATCAATGGAGGATCATATGACACTCTTCGTGTGTTCACCAGAGGGGACCAAAGTTAGGTCTGACGTGACAGGTGCAAAGGATTTTCCCAACGAGAGGGGGAATGTTATGTACATCATGCGAATCGGTGGAGTGATTGACATTGAGTCATTTTGTTGTTCTATATCCCTTTGTTAAGAACTGGTGGATGCTATAATATTTGGTGTCGTGTCTCCGGTTAACCCGTGATTACGTTTCGGAGGAATTGTGTCCTAGGCGTTGTTGTTTTCTTATTGTTGTTTGTGTCCGGTGTTTGAGTGTATCGTGAAGTAGTGGAGAACGTCTCCTGGCCATTGTGCCTTGTATAGTCAAGTAGGTAGTTAGTTTTTGAGTAGGTAGAATCGGTAGGAAGGTTAGAGTTTAGAATTTTGGGAACGTTGTTAAAGTGAGTGAGAGAAAGGCCTTTGATCGAACATTTTGATATTTTGCCGAAACCTGTGGACCTTGGTGAATGTTATGTAAAGATGGATGAGTTTTTGATTGATGGATGAACTGATATGTTCCGTGTTACCGGTCCTCTGCAAGAGGTGATGAAGTGCTATGTGAGTTTGTGGCCTGTGTTTGTTGTTATTCTTTTGTTGTTGCGGATCCTGTGTTAAGGAGGCTTTGCATTAGTGCCCAATTGGCCTCTGTGCTGTGGTTTATAATATCGTAGGTGGTCAAGAATTGTTTCCCTATATCTTGTTGTTTTACTGAGTTACAGTTAGTGAGGTGGC
>JBBHKE010000368.1:0-31391 GCA_037447655.1 Zygnema cylindricum | reverse complement strand
CGGACGAGAGTTATGCGAACGGCTTTTTTTCGATGTGATTGATTTTTCGTTTAGTGCGATTTCACGTGCGAGCGCGATTTTATAAAATCATTATTTGTACCTTTTTACTTAAAAAACTACAATTTTGCACGGTCGAACGTCATCCGTACTCCACACTATCTAAAACGAACCTATATTACAAATTTTTACGCTAATTAAACCTTACCCAAATTAGAATAATGAAAAAATTAGAATCGTTTACTCTATTTGATGTCATAGAGTCGAAATTTCGAGCGACCGAATTAGAGTAATTTACTCTAATTATGATTCGCGGTGTACACAGCGAATCGTAATTAGAGTAAATTACTCTAATTCGGTCGCTCAACATTTCGACTCTATGACATCAAATAGAGTAAACGATTCTAATTTTTTCATTGTTCTAATTTAGGTAAGGTTTAATTAGCGTAAAATTTTGTAATATAGGTTCGTTTTAAATAGTGTGGAGTACAGACGACGTTCGACCGTGCAAAAATGTACTTTTTTATGTAAAAAATTACAAATAATGATTTAATACAATCGCGCTTGCACGTGAAATCGGACTAAGCGAAAAATCAATCACATCGAAAAAAAGCCGTTCGCATGACTCTCGTCCGTCGACAGCATCGTCGTCAGTGTGAACATTAACTGACATTCAGCGCGACAAATAATACTAGCGTCATAATGACGTCAAAACTATACGGACTGACAGATTTTGTACGTCCACGTAATTTAGTGTTTAAAATTTCAGCGCGGATATTTAATACCGACATAACACAATATAGAGTACTTAAATAAATTAGAGTAAACTTCGACTGTGAAAAAGTTATATCACATAAATTAGAGTTCATTACTCTAATTGTTTTTTTTTGTTTTTTTACTCTAATTTTTTCATTACTCTAATTACGATTCGCGGTGTAGTTGTCAAAAATTGTACATTTGAAGTACAGATTCGTACAAGCTACGTACCTTTAAGTTCAGATTTTATGGTCAATCCGTCGAACAACTTTGACTGGCGAAATATTGTAACGGCGGTTAAAAAACTGTCGCGCTTGCGAACGTCGACCATCATGAAAAAAATAAAAAAACACACGGCCGGCGCAGGTTTACTGTAACAAAACTGAGGCAGCCACATATAAATAAAATGCATGCGCGCAGGTACACCGCAAATCGTTATTAGTGTCAAAGTCACTAATTTGGGTTCATAAAATTTTGATTTTTTTTTTCAAATAGGATACATGATTTTAATTTTTCGTTCACGTTAATTAAGGTACCGTACAAAATAAAGTAAAGCCCAAAAGTACAATAAAATATAAATAGTGTGGTGTACGGTCGATGTCATACCGTACATAATTGTACCTTTTCAAGTGAAAATTTACAAAAAATGAATTACATCAGACGTGCACGCATAGGAACATGCGCTCAAAAAAACGGGATTAGTCTGAAACGTAAATTAGTATAGCATGTACGGATATTTTAAATTCGCGATTGCGTACGATTTCTTATATTTTGTACGGATACATATATTCATGTATATAATCGTACAGCGAATATTCCATTTTTGCTATTCCCAAATTAGCATAAACGCCGAAAATAGAATACACCTTTTTTTTGAAAAAAATCAAATTCTTAATAAGCATCAATTACGGTAAATTTTCTTCAGCACTATTTAAACTTTAACACTAATAACGATTCGCGGTGTAGTTACTCACTTCACGTGAGCTCCACTGTGAAAGCACACACCGACAATGTGACTCAATGTGAATTACTTATTCAATGTAACAAATGTTGATTCGTAAATAGTGTGGTTTCATTTGGTCGCGCGTGACGACGCGTCATTTTAGTTTCATTGATATTTATACGCGGGTACGCTTTTATATTTTGTACAAAGTTTATTTCGTTTCGTGCGAGTTTATACATGTCGTACGTTGTCCTTTAATTTGTGTCCAAGTTCAGCGTACCGGTTCGTGATTAGATTCTATTTTTGCGGCTAAAGGTGAACCTCCATCAGGCGAAAAGTGGGGTTGCTTACTTGAAAAAGTGCATTTCCGTACAGATCTACTGTTTTTTCTTATATAAAACAATATTACTGGAGATTCGTCAAGATTCTCCAAACGTTTGGGCGACAACGTAAACCGTCCGATTATGAGTTTTTGAAGCAAAAGGTCACTTCGTCCAATGATTCGCTAGTGTCCTCGAGAGGACACTAGCTTATCACCGGACGTGTAAAATGTTTACGTGTGGAAAGGTCACGAACGAGCCGCGCGCCATCGGACATTTGCCATGCACCTTCGGATAGGCAGGAATCAAATATAATGGAAACCACCAAAAAAAATATTTGTTGATGAATGTGCCGTGACGCCTCCTCCACAATCCGCTGACATCCAAAATTTGCGGCGCCACGACGAAACACGAACGACAAAACAACTACAAAAAATACAAAACAGGAACGTACAAATTATACATTCACGTAATTTATTTTTGCGGCTAGATGTATGGATACAAGTTCAGATATTGTGCTTTTGGAATCTTTGACATGCTCGCTGTCAGAACAAGAACCTACGTGCATCCAAACGAAAGAAAGCACGTGCGCGATAGATTCCATTGCTGACACGACCTGATGGAGAAGTGAACAAAGTATTTGTAATAGGATCTCCTACCTTTCAAAAAATCCCATTACTACAACCAATTTTCAACCACACATTCCACACATTTGGAAAATACACATCCACATTGGAAAGCACTCACATAAGGATAAACTTTAAATTAGAAGAAGCTTCTGTCCACATAACATTAGCTTGGTTGCTTGCCCTCGTGGCTCAACCCTTCTTTTATAGTGTTTTCCACTACTCTCTCTCTTAGGGTACGTCCCAATATAAGTGATACTTTGAAAAAGTATTTTGGACTCTAATGAAGTGTTCCGTAGTACTTTGAAAAGCGTCCCTATGTGCGAAAATGGAATCAGAACTTTGAAATGTGACGGGTGTAGACTTAGGTACAACTTTGTGACGGTTGACGACGACTATGAAATTGTTGACGCCAACAAAAACAACGACAGTTGTAGGCGTCTACAATTTTGTAATTTTATTACATGGCAGATGTTTAAGGTTTTGTAACATTGTGAGGTCACGCTCACTTGTGACATCACAGATTCAAGAACTTTCGGCCATGGATATTTGATTTCGTTTTCTCAACCTTTTTAGCTCTACTTGCCATAAAAATATGCATAAAGGTAGTCAAAAGAATTAATTTTCAAATATCTTTCATTTCATACCAGTTTTGTCGTGCCTCATTCTAAAAAGTGTGAGATAAAAGTGATAGTGTGAGAGGGAGAGGGGAGTGGCGACGACGATGCAAAATTCTACCGAGGACCCATGAATGAAATTGGAGGTCCAAGACCCTTGCAGATTTTTTTGCGTTCATCCTCATCTTTTCCGTACATGCACGTGACGGGCAGAGAGAAAAATAGCAAGTACTCTCCCTGGTCCTAAAATTTTCCCACTCGTGTGGCGCGTGCGTGGGTTATTTTTCATTCGTTGTTTGTGCGGTACTTTCCTTGAAATCAGGTCGCGAGGTGATTTTTGATGAAGTTTTTTGACGGGCTGGATTCTCTTGCCGGGGGGTCGAAAAAAAGAATACTCCAATATGCGTTCACATGGCGACAAACATGAAACACATTCAAAGTATCGACTTGAGGTTTGGTGTACTTTTAAAGAATTTATTTTTTTGTACGGCTAAAGTTTTTCTCGTACGGAACTGCGTTTTCGGTGAAAATGACAGATTAAAGTCGATACTTTAATACACGAGGACGTACCTTTAATAATTCTATCTCTTAAGTATTAAAACACTACTTAGTTTGAAAGAGATTTCAGTGCCAAAATGCCAATGCTCCAATTTGGTTTTAATCGCTCAATACCAAGATCAGTCTGAATTTCTCCAAACTTTTTCCAAAGGAAAACATGTTTACTTTTCTCTTAGACTTCACCATTTATCCATCATCTCCCTGGACTAGCCAAGCCAGAGTCAACGCTCCGTTGAAGAGGTTTTACCCGGGCCAATCATTGATTAGCAAGGACAGTCAACGCTCCGTTGAAGAGGTTTTACCCGGGCCAATCAGTGATCAGCAAGGACTCAGACTGACGAATGCAAAAGCGTGTGAAATCTCTCACTAACTACGTAGCATTTTCTAACCAATCAAACGCTACATTACCTTCGAAATTTACAAATTTTAACTTATGACATTTTGTACTAAAAAGTGTACGAAATGAACCATCATATGTACTAAACGAATATTAGTACTTTATAGACATACGCCTGAAATTCCGCGGCTACTTTTGACCTTTAACCCGTTTCAATGATACCTAGTTGTTATATTGTCCTCGCGCTGTCACCTAAATACACCAATCACTATCTTTTAAAATACAACTCCAAATCGTGCGATTCTTTCGCGGACGTCTACCAAATTCAAAACTCTATATTCGTAATACTTAAATACCCATTTACGAACAAGTTCGATCCAGTATTACTGTTGCAATATTACTGCCAGTAAACGTTTCTCTACGATTACTGTCGGCGCCTGATGGAGAAGCGACCTAAGTCAAATGTCGGTGTGTGCTTTCATAGTGGAGCTCACGTGAAGTGAGTTACTACTTGCGCGCATCCATTTTATTTATATGTGGTTGCCTCAATTTTGTTACAGTAAACCTGCGTCGGCCGTGTGAATTGTTTTTTTTTTCATGACGGTCGATGTTCGCAAGTGCGACAATTTTTTAACCTCCGTTACAATATTTCGCCAGTCGAAGTTGTTCGACGGATTGACCGTCAAATCTGAACTTAAAGGTACGTAGCTTGTTTGAAACTGTACTTGAAATGTACAATTTCTGACAACTACCTGCGCGCAGCAAAAATCGTCTCTGCAATTAGCAATTCCCTTATGTATATGTATATGAATTTGTATATGCATAATGTACATGTCTATGTATATGTACATGTTAATGCATATGTCAATGCATAATATAATACAATCATATATGTCTATGTATGTGTCAAATTGTCTATGTATACATATATGTAAATGTATGCGTCAACGTCCTACACATACGTGTACTTTTACATGTACGTGTGTACGTTGTATGTGTATGCAAATATGTTTACGGCTGCGTCTCCATGTGCCTAAGTAAGGGTTTTTTTCTGTCGTTTTCTTGTATAACTTAGAGTTGTACCGCGTAAGTTTCGACCGTACAAAAAAATAGAAAAAACCAGAAGTACATTGTGCGTCATCATCGAATTTAGGATGTACTACATGTTGTCGTCTTGTGCTCTTCGACCCACGGCCACGCCAAAAAACGTCATCTTCAAACTTTTCTTTAAAACACATAAAAATATGTTTTTTAAAACAAAGTATTTTTGAAAAACAAATAGAAACACGTATTCGCACTTGTAAAAAAATTTCAAAATTTTTCAAAAGAATTCAAGCGATGACGAAAAGTGCAAGATCCGCTATGTTTTGTCCGTTTGCGTTCAGGTACGACAAAGCAAAGTACACAATTTGTTTGGTTTTTTCCGTTTGCGCCTGGTACGGATTTTATTTCGCCAGGGGTCTCAAGATTCTGATGCAATTTCACGTCGAGCGGACAGGCGATGCAAAGGCAAAGTGCATTTTCTTCAACTGTGAAACAAAACAGGATGGAAGGCGGTACGTCTACCATGTCACGAAAAGTCATGCGACGTCATAAGCAGTTACAAAAAATAACGTGCGTCATCACATATTGTAGACGTTAACAGGCCTCACGGGCATTGTCAGCGTACACAATCGTCACACCCTTAAGTAACAGTTTCGTTGTTACACATAGGGACATCCAGAATCCGAGTCCGCCGGATCTGCGCTAAAAAACAGAGTAAATTCTCTTAGTTTGAAGTACATGGAGATGCACCCTAATATGTTTTCTCCTCACACGAAACCTGCAGATTTCGAATGGGACGTAGAAACGGAGGGTGCAGATTTCACGGGCTGCAACATTTCCGCTGAGGGTTAGGTTAAGCAGAAACCTTGATCTCAGATGGGGCTCCAAAAAGCTGAAGCCAAGGGATGCCGATCGTGTCTCCTTTAAAGTCTTGTCTACGCCGGCGGTGTTGGGGGAGGTACACCTTGAATTGCTATTAGGGTTAACACTAATAGCGATACACGGTGTAGCCTTCCCAAGGGACCCTGATGCTAAGGAGCTCATTGTATTTTTGAGGAAGGCTCTTTATTCTGAGAGCAAGATGATTGCTAAACTATTTCCTAGTGAGACGAGGCTCGTGTAGAGACCCTCTTTAAATTTTCTCAATCTGAATTATTATGATAAAACAATTTCGGTGTTTTAAAGAAGCATAACAAGTTTAGTACTAGTACTTGTTGAGTAGATCATTTCATTTATTAAGATTGCTAACTAAATATGAGTAAATGACACTCGAGACCAAATCATGCTAAATAGAAATCTAAATATGATTTTTTTTTCAATTATTGGCTTTGTTTTAAGTGTGGGAAGGTTGGACTTGAGGTTTTACACGTGAATATTATGGCACCTCTGAAGACCTTACCGGACCATTCGACGTTTTAAATCCCTATAAAGTATAAACAAGGCAGTTTTGCATGAGTCCAAACCAAGTTCACGTTAATCGAAGATAACTAGGGAGAAGAAAAAAAAAATCAATCTTCAGCGGGCAAAAGGCCACTTCCCCGTATATGTCAATAAGAGTACTGCGTTACCTACGAAAACAAAAAAAAACATCCACTTCTATAGGTGCGAATTCCAGAGACATCCTATCATGCCATTCCGCCATGGGATTCTTTTGGGTATCTTTGGTCCCTATTTCCCAAGAAGGACCGGGCAGACTTCCCTTTCTATTCATGACATAGTTATGCTTCAAGCACAATGTTCTTCTGTGGGGATTCTAGTTGTATTAACTCGAATGTTTAAAACCTCTACATTTTCCAACACTTGTGAAAGAATTGAATCTTTTCAAACTATAACCAATCACTCTAGGGTTTCACACCCCCTTATAAACCTCTCGAGTTATACATTGGTTCTTGGTCATCCAATGGTATCAACCATTATCCCTGCATGCAATATGTCGAAGCAACTTTTACAATTATACTATGTCAATGTTTGTTTCGCCGCTTAAAACATCTTCTCTCTGTACACATACATGTTTTGGATCGGCAATTGCGATTCAAAGAAACGATTATCATCTCTCGATTGGCCGTCTCCAATCAAAAAGTGGACAAGTGTCGTGTAGAGAAAAAATGTTTTAAGTGGCAAAAAAAGCATCAACACTAAAAACGATACATGCTGTACTTCCGCAAACAATGTGATTCTAATACTTAGGGTGAAGTTCCATCCAAGGAAAAGTGAGGTTGTTTACAAGATTTCTGACCTCTCCGTGCTATGCCGCACCACTTGTTTTGTTTTTATTAACAAAATAACATTTAGAGAATCTTGCCAATATTCTCCAAAGGTATGGGAGGTAACAATGACCATTGGATATTCATCCGCGAGGCATTCGCTCCAATCAATTTTGTAGTTGACTACCCACCTCGAGGAGGAGGAGGTGGGACGCGGTCGGTACTCAATTACAAAAATCGAAGAGTCGCGACACGTGGATGATAAAGATACGTGTCACGATGCACCATTGGAATTCTCAAAATTTGCACATGATATGTATCTTCGGACAAAGTACCAAAATCCAACTGAAAATACAAAAGTTATTTTATAACGCTCTTTCGTCACGCTATCCCTACCATCCTTTAAAGTTCGTTGTTTCCAGTCCTTTCTCACATCCTTTCAGCTTCATGGTTTACCATGTTTATATTTGGTTTCTCCGCTTTTCCCTCCTCAAGTTACAATATATCAAACCCTAAAAAAATGTGATTATACTTTTTTTTAAATCCTTCTATCTGAAGAAGGATTTTTTAACACTTTCTAGAGAGAAAAGGTCGAACAGAATGACCTTATGAAGGAATGTGTGATTTCATTTTGGAAAAAATAAAACAACCGTTTGAATAGATAGTGCTTTTGAAATCCTATTTTTCGTCTCGAACAAGAACCCTTAAATATGAGTTGTTGTAGAAGACAAGGCGTGTGCAAAGAGTCAAAAAATTATGTCACATGATGACTTGGTACGCAAGTACATGGTACACATCAAGATTTTAAGTTAAAATTGCTCGGTGTGAAATATCTTTTACATTTTGTCGATATCCGATCTTAACTTGCGTGGTACCACTCAAATTAGAACAATTGGTTTACAAGCTCTACACGATGGTTCATCGTTCAAAATATTACAGCCCGTAATGTTGGTTGTACAATTACAAAAATCTCCTAATGGAATTTCGCCCTTAGCTATGGAACTTTCAAACTAGGGTCAATCATAATGTATTAGACCTTTCAAAAAATAACCAACATCCTCACTACATCGCCCATCGTTTTTAGGATTAAACATTTTTCAGGAATTTTGGTCTTTTTCTCGTCATACATTTTTCCGATTTTTAATCGAAACGTCAAAGTCGAAACGTAAGACCATTGCTTGCTTGAAAAGAAAATCCAATGGTCCATCTAGATTAAAATGTCCTTTACTGCCTGACGGATCTCCCGCTCTAATAATCACCAGCAGTATAGCCCCCAACTGGCAATCTCTCAGTCTCAAGATTTCCCTCCCTTAGTTCCCTCCACTCACTTATATTTACTATTTTTTTCTTTTCTCTTCTCTTCTCTTGGGTATTTCCCTTTGATCCCTCCCTTTTCCCTTTTTTGTATCTTGGATTTTAAAATTAAATTAAGACCTGAAATTAAAAAATATTAAAATGAAAGAAAATGAAGATGAATGAAAATTAAAAATTACAAGATTTTTTCTGTAAAATTTATATCACTTTTGGGTTTTGCTGTTACTTATTACAAACATAATGTAACAACCTTTACATTGTTTTTTTTTTTTCTTCTTTTCTCGACAAAAAAGCACAATTCCCAACTCATATTGAAGTTTTTTTTTTTTTTTTTTAACCTAAACCAAACTTAAAACTCTTTACTACTACTGACCATCAATTGTTATTGACACAACAAAAATGTCAAAATTTCCACCATAAGAAATAAAGTTTAAACAAATCCACATAAAGAAAGAAAGAAAAAATATTGGCAATAATTAAAAACAAGTAAAACATAGTATGACTACTGTCACTATGTAAACGGAAAGAAAAGGGACAAAATTTGCATAAAAATTTAGTAATTCTCACCCTCCACCCCCCTCTGCTTCCTCCATCTCCTCCCTCTTCCTCCTTCCTCGCCTCCCTCCCCTCCTCCTGCCTCTTCTCCCTCTCCCCCTCACCTCCTCCCTCCCTCTCCCTCTCCTCCCTCTCCTCTCTTTCAAAATTCTCACCCTTTATCCTCCTTCTCTCTCCCTCTCCTCTCCCTCTCCATCTTATTCAGACAAATACCATACATACTTCCACAATAAAAAAAAAAAAAAAATCCAACTGCTTAGAAAATACTGCCTGTTATTTGTATTAAAAAAAAAAGGATAGAACCGCATATTTATCAAAACTTTTTCAAACAACCAAAACTCTATTTTCTGACCGGTACCAAACCATACCTGTCTCCCTCTCCCTCTCCCTCTCCCTCTCTCCCTCTCTCCCTCTCTCCCCCTCTCAAAAGAACAAAAATGTACTACCACTGTACGTATATGTACGAACTGTAAAAATTAATGGTTCTTTTAGCATTTTATGGGTCTAAACATGTAAAATGAAATGCAAAAAAGAAGCAGGGGCACTCTGCCTCTAACTCCTCTCTTCAGCTCCCACACTTGTCGCAGTCATTGAAGGTTAGAGTGGGAGCTAGAGCCATGGTTTTCTATGCTGTCTTGAGAGAGAGAGAAAGGCAGAGATTTTGGTATATTTACCAAAATGTACTTGACAGACCCAAAATTTGTCTTGGTACCTACCGTCCGGCAAGTCATCAGTAGTCAGTAGCTTTGTCCTATAGTCAAGGACAGTGCTAAGCTATATATGGTTTGACAAGTATTTAAAAACGTACATCTATCTTAATTCATTTAAAGGCGCGAACAAACATGTTGTAATAGGATCTCCTATCTCCCAGAAAATCCCATTACTACAACCAATTTCAACCACACATTCCACACATTGGAAAAATACACATCCACATTGGAAAGCACTCACATAAGGATAAACTTTAAATTAGAAGAAGCTTTTGTCCAAATAACATTAGCTTGGTCTCTTGCCCTCGTGGCTTAACCCTTCTTTTTAAAGTGTTTTCCACTGCTCTCCACTCTTAATAATTCTATCTTTTAACTACTAAAACACTACTTAGTTTGTAAGGGATTTCACTGCCGAAATGCTAATGCTCTAATTTGGTTTTAATCGTTCAAGACCAAGATCAGTTAGAATTTCCACAAACTTTTCCAAAATAAAAGATATTTACTCTCGTCTTAGACTTCACTATTTATCCATCATCGACTTGGACCAGCCAGGCCAGAGTCAACGCTCCGTTGAAGAGGTTTTACATGGGCCAATCATTGATCTGCAAGGACTCAGGCTGACCAATGCAAAAACGTGCGAAATCTCTTACTAACTACGTAGCATTTCTAACCAATCAAACGCTACGTTTCACTACGTAACATTTACGTGCAAAAGTGCTCGCTAAACGAAACGCGACTTCCCACGAACGTGCGTCGCAAATTTCGCACGCGAAACTTCCTACGAATTCCCATAAAGTGAAAGTGACATGTCGTACTAAAAATTGTACGAAACGAACCATCGTGCGTACCAAACAAAATATTGATTTCGTTTGGTACTTTATAAACGTACGCCTTAAATTCCGCGGCTAGTTTGACCTTTAACTCGTAACAATAAACACCCTTTCGTTATTTTGACCTTGCGTTGTCGCCTAAATACAACAATCACTATATCTTTAAAAATACAACTCCAAATCGTGCGATTCTTTCGCGGACGTCTATCAAATTGAAAACACTATATTTGTCACACTTGAATACCCATTTATGAACAACTTCAATCTGCTATTACTGTTACATCATCCCCTCCTTATATTTAATTGACCTCAGTTAAAACACATTTCATTCTCAAGACGGGACTTCTATATTATTATCCCTCCAATACCTTTGTAAAAACTCGGAATTTTTATCTTCTAAAGTTAACTCATCTTTTGGCTTTCCTAGATAATGCACGTGCCAGAATATAGTATCGTCGACCTTAAACCGTTCACCAACCCAATCTATTACTCATTTGTGGACCTCAGGTTTTATAAATATTGAGGGATCCTACACCAATTCTCCTTCAATTGGTCGAACATTTCCTGGTTTCAATTGACTGATGTGTATCACTGGATGAATTTTTGTTGAGGGTGGAAAGTCGAATTTTGCAGCAACTGACGATATCATCTCGCTTACAGTAAATGGTCCGATGTACTTAGGAGCAAATTTCTCCGTAGGATCTGATTGTCCCTCGATCTTACACCTGTAATGAATTGTTGAAAGCCAAACCTTGTCACCTGTGCTTACCACCTAATCACCCCGTTTGCAGTTAACATTTAATTCTTGCATTCTTTGTGCCTCCACTAATGCATCCCAAACCGTTTTCTTTTTTGTTTGAATGTGTTCCCAAAACTCCGTACCATAACCCTTATTCTCTTGAGTGACCCCTGTTCTTAAGTCTAATGTTTCACTCGGTTGGTATCCGTATGCAACTTCAAACGGTGAGAATCTTGTACTAGCATGTTTACAAGAATTATATGGAAATTCCATTAATGGCAGTTTAGATTCCCATGTGTTCTAAACTCTTCTGCAAACAGTCTTAAGCATTATTTCTCCTAGTGTACTGTTCATATTTTTTGTTTGTCCATCTGTTTGAGGGTGATAAGAGGTACTCATTTTTAATCCAGGGCCTAAATTTTGCTGCAATTTTTTTCAAAATGCAAACGTAAATTTAAAATCCCTATCACTGACTATAGACAAGAAGACTCCATGATGTTTCACATTAAATTTGAAATATGGCAATTTTTGCATCCACCTAACTTGTTTGCCAATCATAATTTGTGCATCACTTAATCTATGTAGATATGACTGTGCCTTATTATCACAATGAACTATAAATTATTTATTATACAAATAACAATGTCATTTCACCAATACATGAACAATTGCAAGTAATTCTTTTTCTTGTGCTGGATAGTTTTTTTTTTTTCAGGATCATTGAATTTCCTGGACTCAAAAGCAATAGGATGTCAATGTTTGCCGACTTTTTGACCTATGACTGCACCTAGACCTTTATCAGATGCTTCAGTAGTGATCAGAACTTCAAATTCCCCAGCAAGATCATGATACACCAATGTAGGGGCACAAGTCAACTTCCCTTTTAACTTTTCAAAAGCTCTCTCGAGATCGGCTCCCCACACAAACGTCTCCTGATCCCGAGTAAATGCGTCAAAGGTGCGGCGATCGTACTGAAGTTCCTGATAAATTTCATGTAATAATTGGTCAATCCAAAAATGATCTAACTTCTGTGACATTAGTGGGTTGCTTCCAATTGTAGATTGCAATAATTTTCGATGGATCTGTTTTAACACCTTCCCTACTAACTATATGTCCCAAAAATAATTGTTCACTTTTAAGAAAACTGGATTTTGACAATTTTCCATATAGTTTTCTTTCTCTTAACCTTTCTGACACTTTCCTCAAATGAATTACATGTTGTTCTTTAGATTCACTGTAAATTAAAATATCATCTAAAACACTCGTACAAACTCATCTATATAATTTGAAAAGGTTTGGTTCATTAATCTTTGACAAGTAGGCGGTACATTCGTCGAACCAAATGTCATCACTATTCATTCAAAATGACCGACTCTAGTTCTAAAAGCAATTTTGTTAACATCTTTTGTTCTAATTGGCATCTGATTAAAGCCATTACGCAATTCAATAAAAAATAATAATTTAACACCTTTCAAACGATCTATCAAATTAGAAATTAAAGGTAACGGATACTTATCCTTCACCGTAATCTTGTTCAGACTACGATAGTCGACACAGATTCTCAACGCTCTGTCTTTTTTTTTGACGAAAAGAACTAGTGCTTTGTACGGTGATTTGCTGGGCTGAATATGTCTTTTCTGTACAAGCTCCTCGATTTGTTTCTTTAACTCCTCCTGCTCAAAGAAGTTGTGCTTATAAATTTCTGTGACAAGAGGATTACATTCGGGAGTTCCACATCTCGAGAAGGTGGCCTCCTTGAGGGTAAGTCACCAGGGAAAACATCTCCAAATTCAAAAATCAAATCTTTAACAGCAGCATCAGGTGTATTAATGTCAGTTACAAAATCAGATTTTTGTTTTTCCAGATTTTTAGTGGTGTCTGAATTAGAAATAACATCAATGTTAGTGTTTTTCCCCCCCTTTCATCAGTAACTGCCTCAGTTACTAATAACAAGAAAGCATGATTTGTTTTATCTTTTAAATGCTTTTACATTGTTTAGCAGCAATCAAACCGTCCACTCCCGAATTGAATATGTTATTTATATGATTCCTATGCAACTTTTTCGAAGTTAATGCTTGCAAAACCTTCCAACCGTTTTCAGACTTCACTCTCAAGGTGTTAGTTTCCCAATTAATTTTAGGGTTATGTTCTGTCGACCAAGGCTTTCCCAGTATTAGCTCCTCACTACCCAAATTCATTATTTCACACACAACTTTCATTTTATAACCGTGGGTATCAACTTATATTGTGTCAGTTTGTAAATTTAATGTGGACTTATTACCATTCGCCACCTGAACATATAAAGGTTTTTCCCGTATGACTGTAAGAATTTTATTTTTCTCAACAAACTTATGTGAAATAAAATTATGTGTAGCACCTAAATCTACCATAACTCTCAATGGTTTCCCTTCCTCTAAAGACTCGAACCTTATCAAACTCTGTCTAATATCATTGTTACATAACTGTCCTAACATAGGCATGTTGTTAAGAGTTTCATCAGAAGGATTGTTCAAACTATGGAGTGTAGTTAGCTTTATAATAAATTCAGCTATCCTAGCCTTTCCATTCATTAGCTTGCCCTCCATAGTTAACTCCTTAACCTCTAGATCTGATCGACTCAACCGAGGACTTTCAGCTAGTCCTTTCCGTTTCCCACCTCCTAGGCTTCCTGTTCAGCTAAGTATAATGCAATATCTTCTTGTAAACCTTAATTGTCATCAAATGTTTTAAGAGATCCATTATTTGTACAGTCGTTAGCGTAATGATCTAGACCTCCGCATTTAAAACAAGTGACTTTATTTTTCGGTTTTGTGCATTCTCTGCTTAAATATCCCTCCTCTCCATAGTTATAACAATAAATTTTCTTCAGTTGTGCACACTCAGATGCCCTATGACCTCTTTTCTGACAAATAGTGCATGTGGGAATGCTTAGATCGGGTTTCTAAGCATTTATACTTGGTTAGGGACTCTTAATGTATCCCCCTCTATTGTGAAATTTGTTACCTGCATTAACACTCTGTCTACCTCCTTGATTTCCTTTGAAAATATTCTGCCTATTTACCAGACTTGCATTCAGACCCTCTTCCTCAAACTCTTCCTCACCCCACTCTGATACTTCATTGAAATTTCCCCTGAGTGGTCGAGTTTCACGATTATACCCCAACTGATCCTCTAATTCCAATGCTTTATCTTGTAATTCTTTCAAATTAATAATTTTTTGATGTTTCAATTCTGATTTCATTATAAGATTCAGATAATTCAAGAAACGCAACTTAGCCATTTCATCAGTCAAACATATGACATAAATGCTAGATGAGTCAAATTTCACAATATATTCTTTCACAAATTCAGTCTGCTTACAGTTAAGCCACTTTTCTTCCATTCTGGATTTATAAGTGACAAACAAGAAACGGGATTGGATCGCGATCTTAAAAGCTTCCCAATCAGCGTTATCATGAATCAAATTAGACCTCTTCTGAGTGTAATAACAAATCTGAGCATCACCTTTGAGACTGCTAACAACAAAAGAAGTGTTATCATCACGTTCATAGTTTTTAGATTCCAAATAATGCTACATATGAAAAATCCAAGCATCTAACTCATCAATTTTCTTACCATCAAATGATGGTGCTCCACTGATTGACAATTTCAGATCCCTAAAAAAAATTGTCTTCTTAGGTCTATCGTGATTATTTTCCCTAAAACTGACATTTCTCTTACTACTCTCACCCTTTTGGTCATTAAGACCATTTCTAGTGTGCATTAAATTTATTAGCTCATCCAATTTTTGATTTGAAACATTTCAATTTTCCTTAACATCTTTCAATTCACTTTTCAACTCAAAAACTGTTTCATCCACAACTGAAGCATGATTATTAAATCTTTTGACCAATTTCACACTACGATTTTTCAACACATTCAAGGCATTTTCCATTTCACTTTTCCATGCAGAATTTGCCATTATCACACAATGAAATCAAACAATAAAAAGTAGAGTATAATTATCCGAAAGAGTTTGCAAGAGATTTGAAGTCCTCAAATTTCTCCAATCGAAGCCTTCATTTCCTTAACAAATCTTTTGAAATATATCAAAATATGAAAATCAAATAAACATTAAAAGTAAGTTAGTGAAAATTCAATTTTCTCAAACATTGAAATAGAAAGGTAAAAATTTTACCCACAAATTTTGCAGCAGCAAAATTCAAAAAGCTATCAAAGGTAAAATTCAACCACAAATTTTGCAACAACAAAATTGAAAGCAAACAAAGGTAAAAATTTAGGGTTTGAAAAGTTTTAAGTAATTTCTGGACTACTTTGCTCTTAAAGAAGTAAAGTGCTCCACTTTCTTTCTCCTCCAATAGCGAATTTCCCATTTCCCACTACATTAGGATTTTTTCAAATATAATCCTCACATCTTTACCCTTCATGGCTTCCAGCCCTCCCTCTACACATGAATCATTGCTAGGAGAAGGCAAGTTTGTTTGGCCTCTAGGTAATAAGAGTGAGCTTCAGCGGTGGCTACACTGCCCACCCTCCCTTAGTCCTTAGGACCTAAGAACGCCTCACATATAACCAACGGCCGCTGGCAGTGTGATCACTTAGTTTCCCTCCAATCCCCTACCACTTCACATTGTGGTTCTACCGACAAAGGTTAGAGCACCCTCACCGGTCACGGCAGTCGATTTTCGGGTGAGCAGCCTTCTCTCTAGTTTCTAACCAAAGCTTTATACCATATGTAATAAGATCTCCTACCTCTCAAAAAATCCCATTACTATAACCAATTTCAACCACACATTCCACACATTGGAAAAATACACATCCACATTGGAAAGCACTCACATAAGGAAAAACTTTAAATTAGACGAAGCTTCTGTCCACATAAAATTAGCTTGGTCTCTTGCCCTCGTGGCTCAACCCTTCTTATTAAAGTGTTTTCCACTACTCTCCACTCTTAATAATTCTATCTCTTAACTACTAAAACACTATTTAGTTTGTAAGAGATTTCAGTGCCAAAATGTCAATGCTCGAATTTGGTTTTAATCGCTCAGGACCAAGATCACTCAGAATTTCTACAAATTTTTCCAAAAAAAAGATGTTTACTCTCCTCTTAGACTTCACTATTTATCCATCATCGCCTTGGACCAGCTAGGCTAGAGTCAACGCTCCGTAGAACAGGTTTTACCTGGGCCAATAATTTATCAGCAATGACTCAAACTTACCAATGCAAAAACGTGGGAAATCACTTACTAACTACGTAGGATTTACTAACCAATCAAATGCTACATTTCACTACGTAATATTTACGTGCAAAAGTGCGCGAAAAATGAAACGCCTCTTCGCATGAACGTGCGTCGCAAATTTCACATGCGAAACTACCTACGAAATTCCATAAAGTGAAAGTGACGTTTTGTACAAAAAATTGTACAAAAACGAACCATCGTGCGTACCAAACAAAAAATAGATTCATTTAATACTTTTTAAACATGCGCCTAAAATTCCGCGGCTAGTTTGTTAACCCGAAACAATGAACACCCACTCAATATTTTGACCTCGCGTTGTCGCCTAAATACACCAATCACTATATGTTATAAAATACAACTCCAAATTGTGCGATTCTTTCACGGACGTCTAACAAATTCAAAACTCTATATTTGTAACACTACCCATTTACGAACAAGTTTGATCCACTATTAGTATTTTATTATCCCCTTCTTATATTTAACTAACCTCAATTAAAACACATTTCATTATCAAGACGGGACTTCGATATTTATTATCCCTCCAATACTTTTGTAAAAACTTAGAATTATTATCTTCTAAAGTTAACTTACGTACTGGTCTTTCTAGATAATGCACTTGCCATAATATAATATTGCCGACTTTAAGCCGTTGACTTACCCAATCGATTACCCATATGTGGACCTCAGGTTCTATAATTATTGAGGGATCCAATTCGAATTCTCCTTCTGATGGTCGAAGATTTACTGGTTTCAACTGACTGATGTGTATCACTGGATGATTTTTTGTTGGAGGCGAAAAATCCAATTTGGCAACAATTGAGGATATCATCTCGATTACAGTAAATGGTTTGATGTACTTAGGAGCAAATTTCCCAATAGGATCCGATTGTCCCTCGATCTTGCACTTGTAATAAGTTGTTCAAAGCCAAACTTTGTCACTTGTGCTTACCACCCAATTGCAATGTTTGCCGACTTTTTGACTTATGACTGCACCTAGACCTTTATCAAATACCTTTTTCAAATGCGTCAATACTGATCAGAACTTTAAATTCCCTAGCATGATCAGGATACACCAGTGTAGGGGCGGAGGTCAACTTCCCAATTAGTTCCTCCAAAGCTCTCTTCTGATTGGTTCCCCACACAAAGATCTATTTCTCCCGAAATAAATTTGTCAAAGGTGTGGCGATCATACTGAAGTTCCTGATAAATTTCCTATAATAAGTGGTCAATCCCACAAATGATCTAACTTTTGTGACATTAGTGTGATGCTTCTAATTTTGGATTGTAGTAAGTTTGGACGGATATGTTTTAACACCTTCCCCACAAACTATATGTCTCAAAAAATAATTGTTCACTTTTAAAAAAACTGGATTTTGACAGTTTTCCATATAGTTTTATTTCCCTTAACCTTTCCAACACTTTCCTTAAATGAATTACATGTTGTTTCTTTAGATTCGTTGTAAATTAGAATATCATTTATAAACACCTGAACAAATCCATCTACATAATCTGAAAAGGTTTTGTTGATTAAACTTTGATAAGTAGGCGGTACATTCGTCAAACCAAATGACATCACTATCCATTCAAAATGACCGACTCTAGTTCTAAAAGCAGTTTTGTTAACATCTTCAGTTTTAATTGGCAACTGATTAAAGCCACTACGCTGATCAATAAAAAAAAAAATTAGCACCTTTTAAACGATATATCAAATCAGAAATTAAAGGTAACGGATACTTATCCTTCTCGGTAATCTTGTTCAGACTATGATAGTTGACACACATTCTTAACGTTCCGTCCTTTTTTCTGACGAAGAGAACTGGTGCTCGGTACGGTGATTTGCTGGGTTGAAAATGTCATTTCTCTAAAAGCTCTTTGATCTGTATTTTTAACTCCTCTTGCTCAAAGAAACTGTGCTTATAAATTCCTGTGATATGAGGATTACATCTAAGTTCAAGGTTAATAACATGTTCCACATCTCAGTAAGGTGGCCTTCCTAAAGGTAAATCACTTGGAAAAACATCTTGAAATTCAAAAATCAAATCTTTAACAGTAGCATCATATGTATTTATGTCAGTTACAAAATCAGATTTTTGTTTTTCAAGATTTTTAATCGTGTCTGATTTAGGAATAACATCAATGTTAGTGTTTTCTCCCCCGTTTCATCAGTAACTGCCTCAGTTACTAATGGCAAGAAAGCATGATTTGTTTTATCTTTTAAATGCTTTTTAAATTGTTTAGCAGAAATCAAACCTTCCACTCCCAATTTGGTTTTGTTATTTATATGATTCCTATGCAACTAAGGTAATGCTTGCAAAACCTTCCAACTGTTCTCAAACTTCACTCTGAAGGTGTTAGTTTCCCAATTGACTTGAGGGTTATGTTCAGTTAACCAAGGTTTTCCCAGTATTAACTCTACACTACCAAAATGCATTATTTCACAAACAAATTTCATTTTATGACCCTGGATATCAACTTCTATTGTGTCAGTTTGAAAATCTAATGTGGACTTATTACCATTTGCCACCTGAACATGCAAAGGTTTTTCCCTTATGACTGTAGGAATTTTATTTTCCTCTCCAAACTTATGTGAAATAAAATTATGTGTAGCACCTGAATCTACCATAACTCTCAATGGTTTCCCTTCAACAAAAGACTCGAATCTGAGTCTGGTGTTATCGTTACTTAACTATCTTAACATATGTCTGTTGTTAAGAGTTTCAGAAGGATTGTTCAGGAGTGTATTAGCATCATAATAAACTCAACTATCCTAGCCCTTCCATTCATTAGCTTGCCCTCTAGAGTTAACTCCTTAACCTTTAGATCTGGTTGACTGAACTGAAGACTTTCAGCTAGTCCTTTCCGTTTCCCACCTCCGGGATTCCTGCTTAGCTAGGTATAATGCAATATCTTCTCGAAGACCTTCATTGACTTCAACTGCTGTAAGAGATCCCTTTTCTCTACAGTCCTTAGGGTAATGATCCAGACCTCCACATTTGAAACAAGTGACTTTCTTTTTCGGCTTTGTGCTCTTTTTGCTAAAATGTCCCTCCACTCCACTGTTAAAATAGTTATTTTTTTTCTTTTTTGACAGATAGTGCATGTGGGAATTAATATCATATGCCTCACTAATCGATAAATTCAGATCTCTTATCTTTTCGTAGGTGTATCATGCTTATCTTCCTTAAAATTGGCATTTAGCTTACTGCTCTCACCCTTTTTGTCATAACATCATTTCTGGTCTGAATTAAATTAATTATCTCATCCAATTTTTGATTTGAAACATTCCGATTTTTATTAACACATCCACAGCAACAACATGATTATTAAATCTTAAATCTTTTGACCAATTTCACAGTATGTTTCTTCAACACATTAAAAGCATTCTCCATGTCACGTTTCCATGTAGAATTCGCATATATTACACAATAAATTGAAGCAAAATGAAAGATAGAAAACAATTTCCCAAAGAAACTTGTTGCAGATTTCTAGTCCTCAAATTGCTCCAATCCAAGAGTTATTCTCCTTAACAAATCCTTTGAAAAATATCAAACCTGAGAAATCAATAAGACATTGAGAATAAGTTAGTACACATTCAATTTTTCAAATTCCCAAACAATGATGCCGAAAGGGTAGAATTTCCACAACTTTTGCAACAACAAATTTGAAAGCTCTCAAAGGTAAGATTCAACAATAAATTTTGCAACAGTAAAAGATAAAGCTCTTAAAGGTAACAAAATTAGGGTTTGAATAGTTTTAAGTCATTTCTGAATTCTTTTGCTATTTGAAGAAGTATAGTAATCCACTTTTCTTCTCTTTGGTTAGCAAATTTCCCATTTCCCACTACATCAAGATCTTTTACTCTTTAATCCTCAAATCCTCACCGTTTATGGCTTCAAACCCTCCCTCTACACATGAATCATCGCTAGGATAAGGCAAGTTTGTTTCGCCTCTACGTAATTGGAGTGAGCTTCAGCGGTGGCTACACTGCCCACCATGCCTGGGTCTTGATGACCTAAGCACGCCCCACATCTAACTAACGGTCGCTGACAGTGTGGTCACTTAGTTTCCCTCCAATTCCCTACCACTTCACATTGTGGTTCCACCTACATGGGGTTAGAGCACCCTCACCGGTCACTTCAGTCGATTTTCGGGTGAGCAAACTTCTCCATTGTTTCTAACCAAAGCTCCGATACCATATGTAATAGGATCTTCTACCTCTCAAAAAATCCCATTACTACAATCAATTTTAACCACACATTCCACACATTCAAAAATTACACATTCACATTGGAAAGCACTCACATAAAGAAATAAATTTTAAATTAGAAGAAGCTTATGTCCACATAACATTAGGTTGGGGTCTTGACCTTGTGGCTCAACCCTTCTTATTAAAGTATTTCCACACCTCTCAACTCTTAAATAATTCTATCTCTTAACTACTAAAACACTACTTAGTTTGTAAGAGATTTCAGTGCAAAAATGTCATTGCTCTTATATGGTATTATTCGCTCAAAACCATGATCTGTCACAATTTCCACCAATTTTTCTAAAGGAAAAGATGTTTACTCTCCTCTTAGACTTCACTAATTATCCATCATCGCTCTAGACTCGCCAGGCCAGAGTCAACGCTTCGTTGAACAGGATTTACCTGAGCTAAAGTCAACGCTCCGTTGAACAGGTTTTACCTGGGCCAATCATGGATCAGCAAGGACTCAAACTTACCGAAATCACTTATTAACTACAAAGGATTTACTAACAAATCAAACGCTACATTTCACTACGTAACATTTACGTGCAAAATTGCGCGCCAATCGAAACGCGACTTCGCACATACGTGCATCTCAAATTTCACACGCGAAACTACCTACGAAATTCCATAAAGTGAAAGTGACGTTTCGTACTAAAACATGTGAGAAACAACCATCTTGCATACCAAACGAAATATTGATTCATTTGGTACTCTTTAAACGTGCGCCTGAAATTCCACGATTAGTTTGACCATAAGCCCTTTACAATGAACACAAGCTTGTAATTTTGACCTTGCGTTGTCGCCTAAATACACTACTCGCTTTATCTTTTAAAATAAAACTCCAAATCATGCGATCTTTCACGGACGTCTACCAAATTCAAAACTCTATATTCGTATCACTTAAATACCCATTTACGAACAAGTTCGATCCACTATTATTGTTACACGCTACAAGCCTTAATAACCCTTATTCACGACCAGCTTAACAATTTACCCTCTTTGGGACCCTGCGGTACAAGCTTTAAAACCTTGTTGATTTTGGAAAGCTTTAAGTTTCAGTAAATTAGTGTGACAAAAGAAAGGTTATAATTTGTAGCGCAAGTTTCACAAAGACATGCGGCATCACTTTAGTGCAGTACAGGACAAAGCAAGTGCAACGCAGACAGAACACCGCAGCTGCTATTCAGACAAAACAGCGCAGCTGCGACGCAAACAGACTAGCGCAGCTGGGACGCAGACAGGACAACGCAGCTGCGGTTATTTTGCATATGATCCATACGGACAACACAGCTGGGGTTATCTGGGATATGATTTGGTACAGGACATAGAGTTGCGGGTAATATGAATGTGATTCGGTATGGGATATCGCAGCTGCGATTGATATGAATTAAGTCAACGGACGAGATTTATAAGAGTATCACAAGTGACTTAGCCGACAAGTATTTGTACAATCACTTAGTATAGATTCTGAGTAATATTAACTGTACGATGGTAGATTGGGTTCGCAAGATTAAAAAAACGTAGATCTCAGTAGGCGGGTTGATTTTGGACGTACCTCTCCGATACACTTGTATCGGCGGTACAACAGCGAGAGTATAAGACTTAGGACTTAGATTTAGGACTTAGGACTTATTTCATGTATCTAGACTTCTAAGTAGTAAAACTGCAAACAATTTTTGGGAAACTTCTGAGTATTCTATCTTGAGCATTGTTGGGTCAATTCTACTAAAACTTTGGGAGTTGTTAGTGTTTATGCTGCTCTATGTTGTGATAGAGTTTTGTGAAGTTTTGATTCTTGTATAAAATTTGGTGAACACTTGTAAACAACTGTTTGGTAATATTCGTGATAGCTTATGAGAGTGTATCATGTCAACTTCTACTACTACTGCTGCTCTTCCACCAACACCCGTTGTTGTAGAACAACAGGTTCTCGGCTTGTCATCAAGAATTCATATCTTCTCAGGAAAGAAATATGTTTACTGGGCCAATAGTGTGGAGACTCACTTTGAAAATGTTAATCTATTAGATATATTGGATGGTTCCCTGGATGAATCTGATCCGTCTTGGTCTAAAAACAATACGCAGGCTGGTTCTATTTAAAAAATTTGTATATCGAGGACTTAGTTATGTCTCGTATAAAAATGAAAAAGGCAATTGACATCTGGAAATCTCTTAAAAATGATTATAAAAAAGCTAATGTCCAAGAAGAACTTTGGTTGGCTGGAAAAATTTGGGACTAAAAGTACACTGGCTGAACGATGGCTGAGTATAAAATCAAATTTCGCATCCTTCTAGATGCCCATGTTTGTGCAAGGGGCAAGTTTCCTCAATTTCAACAAGCAATATTGCTAATGAGAGGTCTCCCTAGTAGTATGAATGGAGCGTTTGATGCGTTCAAACAAAAAGATAAGACTAGCTGGACTTTGCAGTTAGCGATCAATATTTTACTATAGGAGGAAGCGACAACTAAGATTCTCAATCGTGAGGAAGTGGAGGCTTTGAATACAGACTTTGAGAGAAAGAGATATTTTAATCAGCAAAAAAATCAAGTTAATTCACAGAATCAGTTTAAACAGTTTAATCAGAGTGGAAAAAGACAGTACAACAATGCTTGTTTCCATTGCAGTGAGAGAGGTCATGGATATAAGTTTTGTCCTAAGCTTAAAAAAGCTACTGAAAAAGGTTTATACAGGCCGAATGGCAACAGAGCCTATTTTACAAAGGCTTCACGGGGCGTACACCTCGTGGAAATGCACTTATTCGTCATCTTCGTCGCACTACGACGACACTTTCAACATTTCTGAAAAAGATGAATCGGATCTGTTTGCCATGGCGGTAGCAATGGAGGGCCCAAAGGACCCTAGATGGATAATAGATACAATAGCGTCAGCCTAGATGTGCTGGAACAAGAGTATCTTCAAAAATTTGAAATCAACACTGGAAAGGGATATTTACTATGCATGTGGCATGAGTGTTCAAACTCGTGCTATGGGTGATGTATCCTTGCTCGTTGATGTAGAGGGAAAAGAAACTTAAAGGACGCTTCACAAAGTCCTCTTTGTTCCTGACTTTAAGAAAAATATGTTTTCTACGTTTTTGGTAGAAAGTAAAGGCTTTGAGATCAATGTGAAAAATGGTCGGCATGTTGTTAGCAGAATGGCAAGGTTGCGATTATAAGTACTAGAGATGATAGCAAGATGTACCGTATGGATAAGGCTAATACCAAGGAGAATGATGTTCTGTACTCCGGTGTTGTGCACTCAGATGAGTTGTAGCATACAAGATTAGGGCATGTAAATTATGACAGTTTGAGAAAAATGTTCCTTGGTTGCAAAATAGATGGTGTCTTTGTAACAAATCAGCCGGTTAAAACATATGATGGTTGTGTTTTAGGAAAAATACACAGACTGCCATTCCCTACGGAGTCCGAACATCAGTCAACTAGACTTTTACAACAAATTCATTCAGATGTTTTTGGTCTTGTAAAGGAAGCATCTGTCGGGGATGAAATATATGGTCACCTTCACAGACGATTTTTCAAGATTTACAAAGGTTTATTTCATAAAAGAAAAAAACGAAGTGTTTAGTCACTTCAAACACTATAAAGCTTGGGTGGAGAAACTACACAATTTGCCAATTTTGGCACTGAGATCGGACAATGGTGGGGAATATACATCGAAGGAATTTGAGACCTTTTTACTCGAGGAAGGTATAAGTCATATGTTGACTGCTCCATATTCACCGGAACAAAATGGAGTTTCAGAGAGATTAAATAGAACCCTCACAGAGAGCTCTAAGTTAATGCTTAAAGATAAAAATGTGGATCCGAAATTCTTGGCTGAGCCTCTAAATTGTGCAGTCTATATTAAGAATAGAATAGGGTCTAGATCAGTAGAGACTACGCCTTATGAAATCTGGACTAGCAAGAAACTTGATGTTAGTCATTTTAAAGTTTTTGGTAGCAAATGCTCCATTTTAGATACATCACAAGATAGATGGAAAATGGAGCCTAAAGGGTTATCGGGTATTCTGTTAGGATATGATGACCACTCCAAAGGTTATAGTGTCTTTGTTGTTGAGAAACAAAAGATAACTGTGGCTCAAAATATTATAGTGAAAGATGAGCTTGATTCGGTAGATTTATTCACCTTGACAAATGTCCAAAAACAACAAAAGGTGCAAGAATATATCATTATGGACTACAATCAGCCTATTTTCAAACAAGTATAGGATACTCCAGTTTCTCAACATTCTTTTGAGGTGCAAGTTCAGTTCGAGCCGAGACAACAACGGTCAATACCTGCGGATCAACACCAGAGACAGAAACGGAATGCGCGAGATCCGACGATCTCAGCCTCAGAATTTTCGAGGGAAAGAGATCCAGCAGCCGCCCCCAAGCAAGCTCTCACTTTGCCTTATCGGCAGCCTCAAGGAACCTCTAATCAACCGAGAGGCCTTCCCATCACTAGAGCGAAATCATTGGATCGAGGCAACAAAAGATGAAATGAAATCGATCATGGAGGCTTAAACATTGGAGCTTCTAGATCTTCCTCCAGACAAAATAGAGATCGGCAGCAAATGGGTATTCAAGGTGAAGCTAAATCGCGATAACACTAATGAACGATATAAGGTTAGGCTTGTGGCAAAGGGGTATAATCAAAAGAAGGAATTGATTTTGAAGAAACATTTTCTCCGGTTGTAAGATTTTTGACAGTTAGGATCTTGCTGTCCCTAGCTGCTATAGTAGATATGGAAATACATCAAATGGATGTAAAAACGACTTTCTTGCATGGAGTGCAATAAGAGACAATTTACATACAGCAGCTTGAAATGTATGCAGAGCCACGAAAAGAACACTTGGAATATATATATATGTATATATGTGTATACATATATGTATATATGTATATATATGCATATATACAAGTATATATAGGTATATTTTAGGGTTTTAAAACCCTAAAAAAAAGTATGCAAATTGTTAAAATCTTTATACGGTCTAAAACAAGCCAGCAGGCAATGAAATATGAAGCTTGACGAATTCTTAACTAGCCTAAGATTTCAAAAGATAAGCTCTGATCATTATGTTTACGTTCAAAAGGGTGAGGATGGGATAGTATATATAGCAGTGTATGTAGATGATCTATTATTAATTTGCAAATCAATGGCTGAAATTAACAAAGTCAAAGCTGCTTTAAATTCATGGTTCGAGATGAAAGACCTCGGTGAGGCAAAATGTATTTTGGGTATTCAGGTAGAAAGGGATAGAAATAAGAGATTAATAAAGTTTACTCAAAAAGAGGCTATTGGGAAGATGTTAGATGAGTATGGAATGCGGGGGGCGAAAGGGTGTTTCAGTCCAATGAAGTATCGACTGAAGTTAGAGGGAGAAGAGACACAACCGGGTGTTATTGTTAGTGAGTATTTAGAGTCAGGGGAGGATGATGTTATTACACTAATACCTTACAGACAAATAGTGGGAAGTTTAATATATTTCATGAACTGTACTCGTCCTGATATTGCTGCAGCAGTTGGGGTACTGAGCTAAAAGTCTAGAAAACCCTAGATAATCTGACCGTGATGTAGCAAGGAGAGTGGGTACTGAGCTAAAAGTCTAGAAAACCCTAGATAATCTGACCGTGATGTAGCAAGGAGAGTCTTAAGATATTTGGTAGGAACCAAAGACCTCAAACTCACACTAGACGGAGGAGAAGTGAAGCTGCAAACATGGAGTGATGCAAGCTATGGCGAGATGCCAAGCCGGAAAATCCACCACGAGATTCGTTCTACAAATTGGGAGCGGGACTTGCTACGGGAGCAGCAAACTTCAAAAGGTCACGGCACAATCGAGAATGGAGTCAGAATACATGGTAGCGAGCTCGGCCCTCAAAGAACTCATATGGGTGAAATCCATCTTGCAAGAATTGGAATACATGCAGGTTGGCCCACAGGTGATCTGGTAAAATAACCAACCTGCCATTGCCATTGCCTCTAACCCCAGTCACCACTTCAAGTGTAAGCATATGGATGTAAGATTACATTTTGTAAAAGAAAAAGTGTTTTCCCGGGCGATTAAATTATACTATTTGTTAGATGAAAAAATGATAGCTGATATGCTCACTAAAGCTCTTCCTGCTCCTTAGCTGAAGTATTGTAGGGATGCAGTGGGACTAGGTGACTAGTTGAGATGTTGCACTGCGATACAGCCATGCTGCGCTAGTCTAACATCGAGATACAGTGGGACTAGTTGACTAGCCGATTTGTTGAGTTGCTATGCTGTCATGCTGCGCTATTTCAACATCGCAGCTGCGCTGCTCTGGCATCTCAGCTACGCCTACGTTGATACATTGAGTCTAAAGCTTTAGGGGAGGGTTGAATTTGGAAAGCTTTAAGTCTCAGTAAATTAGTTTGACGACAGAAAGGTAGTAATTTGTAGCGCAAGTTTCACAAAGACATGCGGCATCACTTTAGTGCAGTACAGGACAACGCAAGTGCGACGCAGATAGAACACCACAGCTGCTATGCAAACAAACCAGCGCAGCTGCGACGCAGATAGAACAGCGCAGCTTGGACGCAAACAGGACAACGCAACTGCGGTTATTTTGAATATAATCCATACGGACAACACAACTGGGGTTATCTTGGATATGATTCGGTACAGGACAACGCAGCCGCGGGTAATATGAATGTGATTGAGTACGGGACAACGCAACTGCGATTGATATGAATCAAGTCAACGGACGAGATTCATGAGAGTATCACGAGTGACTTAGCCGACAAGTATTTGTACAATCACTTAGTATAGATTCTGAGTAGTATTGACTGTACCATGGTAGATTGGGTTGGAAGGATTAAGAACACGTAGATCTTAGTAGGCGAGTTGATTTTGGACGTAACCCTCAAGTACACTTGTATCGGCGGTACAACACCGAGAGTAATAGACTTAGGACTTAGAGCATTTCATGTATCTAGACTTCCAAGTAGTAAAACTTGAAACAATTTTTGGGAAACTTCTGAGTATTATATCTTGAGCATTGTTAAATCAATTGTAATGAAACTTTGGGAGTTGTCAATGTTTATGCTGCTCTATTTTGTGATAGATTTTTGTGAAGTTTTGAGTGTTGTATAAGATTTGGTGAACACTTGTAAACAACTATTTGATAGGATTCTTGATAGCTTCTGAGAGTGTATCATGTCAACTTCTACTACTACGGTTGCTCCTCCTCCAGCACCGGTGGTTGTAAAACAACAAAACCTATATTGACCATCTCACCTTGGAGCGAAGCGAAGTGGTCAACATAGTAGTTGGGCATGTTTTTTTTTTTTTTTTGTTGCCATCTTTTAATATCTTAAACTTATAACCCCGTCGGGTTGCTCGCGGTGCACGTGAAAATCATAATGTCATATTTTGCATACTAATAAATATCTTGTCTCCAATAAACCAACTTTTATCCTTTGGTCGTGTTTTTTACTCCAATTGAAGCTCCCTCTTTATCTGACGAGAGTACGGTTATGGAACCTCAAAACTTTGAAATTAACAAATACTCGTTATGGTAAATTTTGAATAACTTATATATTTTTTTCAACTCACCTACGCGCTTCAAGTTGGCTATTTTACCTTTTATCATTTCTACAAACAACATTCTAATATATGTTTTTCCGTAAAAAAAAAAAAATGTGTCTCACGATGCCGTACAGATATCCCACCAAATGTTTTTCCCAATTTCGACTTTTTATGTTTTTTTTTTCCCAAATATGCCATCAAAGCTTGACATTATCGTATAGGGCCCCCCTGCTTTTGTGAATTGGTTCCCCGATGAAGTTTTGTTAGATGAATTTGCCCAATTTGAGAACCTTTCAAAACTTATCGATAAACAACTTTGTAAACTATTTCTCTTGCAGAACACCAGTTGTATTCGGTGATTCCTTTTCCTTGTACTTGTCTTTGATTTCCTCTTTCAGATTTTGTTAATTGTTTCATTGTTGTTGTACATTTGTTTGCCAATCACCCTTAATGATTTTTTTTCTCCTATTCCTCTTTTATTTCCTCTTTCACATCTTGATGATTTTTTCCTTATGATTGTACATCAACTTGTTGAACACCGTATTTTTTATCTCTCGGAATGGTTAACTGCCCATAGACAAGTTAT
Organism: Zygnema cylindricum; assembly: GCA_037447655.1. NCBI lineage: Eukaryota > Viridiplantae > Streptophyta > Zygnematophyceae > Zygnematales > Zygnemataceae > Zygnema > Zygnema cylindricum. The sequence goes on along the minus strand of JBBHKE010000368.1, from coordinate 2,202 downwards.
TTACCAATGTGTTTTAGGTGTCTCCAATGACTCCTACGACCCATAACGTCAAAAACTTATGGGTTACGGTGGTAACTTTCATCACTTCCCGTTTGTTGGTAGACGACACTCTTATTTCGTGTCTTTTAAAGTTGGCGAGGGTTCATTACCGTGTCAACAATTGTTATCATGTGCTCGTTCACTTTTATTAAATAAGGTTGAATAGGAAATTCCTCTTTGTCTTTCCCTCATCACCCAAAAGAACTTACAAGATTTGGTTGTCTTTAATTTTACAAAAGTTACATGGCCGCTCTTTTTAGTTTAGGTAGGCAGTTAATTTTCCTCTCATTAAAGGCTAAGGGTTAGATTTTTGTTTGTTGCTACACTATTTTTTGCCTTGTTTTGCTTTTTCTATCTCTACGTAATTCAATAAGCATAGACTTGCATCAATCTCACGATCGGGCACGCCCCATTGCATATGCGATTTACTTATAGATGAGTAGGGCATATTGGGGAGAAATCAACAACACATAATATCTTTAGAGATGTCATATTTGCAATAAAAGAAGAGACATATGGTATGTAATAAAACATTAAGGGTCCCTATACTCACACCAGGTTCTCGATGTAAGGTACTCGCGACCCCTTAGTGGATTTCATGTTTTTGCACGGAGTTGCAATAACATTAGGTGACATAGTTCTTAAAAACTTTTCGACATCTCATGCTTCCTCAGACATAACACTACGCATGTTTGTCGATGCTCGAGATGCAGTGGCCTCAGAGGATCAAGACTATGCATATTGAGACCGTGATGACAACTTCATACCATTTGCGTTGGAGATCTTCGAGACCTTAAAATCATCTTTCGACAACTTCTTATGTGATTGTGTGCGCCGACTTTTCTAAGTTAATGGACTTGGAAACCCATCCACACCTCTCATGTCGGATTCCCATCGCCAATATATCTTTGCCTTCTTTCAACGTGCCCAATATTAAACCATTATTCGAGAAAACATAGTGGCGAATGATGGTCATGGACTTGAGAATTATGTTGCGCCTCTCGATGCATATATGTGATTGTTGTAAATTTGACCTTTAGCGTGGCATATTCGTTGGCTGGTGGAGATCACACTCTTTCTTTTATTTTACGGTATGGAGCAGTGTTTTGTGCTAGTATAGTGAAGTCTTTGTTTTTTAGCTTTCAATTTCAGATTTATATTTTTTGTTTGCGTTTGCTATGTTTGAAATATGTTGGGGTTTCACCTCTATCCTTTATTGCCCTTCAACAAATTATTCAATCATGCTTTGTGCATAGACGGTTTAAACATCGTTTTTTTCTATCATAATATTCACTTTTGTTTTAGATCAAGCTTTCACATAGAGTTACTCTTTATTCTGTCAGAAAAAAACATTTGGCCTTGAAATAACTTTGTTCGCCTTGAACTAATGTGGGCCAATACGGTCTCTGCACTATCTGCAGGATGCAATGTGACCGAAAACAGAAACTGGAAGTAAGCTCCGATTGAAAATCCTTCACTATTTGTGATACATTTACTCATTTCACATTGCAAGCGCACATTTGCTTCCAGTTTGAACGGATGTTGGAACAGGTGATGCTCAAACAGTTCAAATTTATCAAGCGTCATCACTTTGTTACGACGTCATCGTAAACTCTCGTACTTTTAAGAACTTTTCGTCCTCTTTTTCTATAAAATACAGTACGCTCCTTTACGATCCATCAGTTCTTTTTCTTTTTTATCTTATCGTATGCATTCATTGCTTTTTCTTGTTGATGCTTTTCCCTTCAGAGCTGTCTATTCCTCCTCAGCTCGTCCAAAACCTTCGCACAATTTTTGTCATCCCTTCCTCATCTCCTTAAACACTTGGGCCTATCTTGATTCTCTCTCTTGAAACTCCGTTTTTTCTGAACCCTTGCAGCTAACAAGTCATGGCTTCCTCAACCGATCGAGCGGAAGAAGAAGAAGATGATGATGTTCCTCGAAACTCTCAAGGAAAAAAAAAGCAAAAACATGATAAACCTAAGCCATGGGATTCAGATGATATTGACCACTGGAAGATAGAGCCTTTTGATCCTTCATGGAATCCTTCAGGTCTTTTAGAGGAGAGTTCCTTTGCAACTCTTTTTCCGCAATATAGAGGTAAGACACACCACTCCTTTTCTGGTTCTTATTTTTTATCTGTGTTTTGTTTTTGTTTGTATT
>JBBHKE010000367.1:137945-206895 GCA_037447655.1 Zygnema cylindricum | reverse complement strand
CCTAGGGCGGCAGCCAATGCCATGGCGTCTACAAAGGAAGAGGAGGAGAGGGAGAAACCGAGGAGGCACTTCGGAAATAAATTAAATACTAAAAAAATATTGTCGCTCTCGTTTGGCTTTTCTGGTTGGAATCTTGTTGTCAAAATGTTTCGCCGATTGGCATTTTATCCTTTTCCCAAAAGTCAAGGTTCTCAGCGTCGGGCAGCTCGAAATGGATACATCGCTCCCTTGTTTGTACGGAGTCAACGTGTTTCCTCCTTTTTCATGTTTTTTATCTTCACAGCTGGACGCGTTCCTCGTTTTTCGTCGGTTTGTGGATTCTTGCGTTTTCAACAATTTTCGTGCAGATACGACAAGCGGTGTGAGATGCGGAACACCACACTGTTGGATGTGTTCTTACGGCAATTAACCCTCATAGGGGGATGATGTCATACCGTACTAAACTGTACTGTACTGTGATTGCGCGAAATGAAAGGGCAAAATTTTCGCCTCCAGAGTCCCAACGTCTTCCCTAAGAAAACTTTCTGTACGGCTCGCTTCGAAACCTAGCTTTTAATTCCATAAAATTCAAACAGTTCCTTAAAAGTCAAATGAGCTTGTCGTTTTTTACGCTCCAAACCTACATTTTGTCTGGAAACTGTTCATTCCATAAAATTCAAATCGAGCAAAGTCAAATGTGCTTGTCGTTTTGCGCTCTCACCTAACATTTTCGACTGGAAATGGTTCTCGAATCCAGGCATTCCCTTCAATCTTGTACTGTAGCCGCCAAGGATATACTACACGACGAAGTGTTCGTGAAAAGTCGCCGAGTTCAATCGGGGAGGCGGAGAGCCAGTGAACCAATACAATTTGAAAGTCGTTACTGAAGCCAACAGCGTTCAAAACGTAGTAGAGCGTTTTTGCATGTGTCATAAGATTTTAAAAATTATTGGACGAGGGAGAGTAGACGTTTTTTTTTCATGGCCATCTATCGCATGTGATAGGATCTAATAACTCACAGTGCTACAAACAGCAGCGGAAGCATAAAAAAAAATATTTTCACACAAGAGAGGACAGTCCATAAAAGCCAGTATATTTCATGAACGTTTTTCCCCATAATCAGTGTTTTTTTTACCCTCCCACTAATCTGCAGTATATAGTACACTAGACGTCACGTCACAACTTCAAACTAAACAAAACCAAACCAAAAAAAAACATAAAGTGCGCACGAAGCGCATATCAAACCAAAACCGAAACAACACGAAAACTGCGTAGTACTAACGTACTACCGAAAGGTACACACAAAACTAAATAACGACAAACCTTTACATACCAAACAATATCTGTACCTGGTCGTCGCGAAACGGAATCTACGCGAGACCGGGAATCTTCAAAACAAACTACGAAACATAATAAGACAAGAACAAGACCGCACGCTTGACAACAAAAGACAAACTGAAATTATTTGGTCGCGCGACAGGCCGCGACGACCGATTACCATTTTGACTCTAACAGCATGTATCGAAAACAAATTATAGGGGTCTTTTGTTACGATTCAATTTTGAGAATCGTCATATATTGGACGAGCGCGATATTTCGGTTCGCGTCGACGTCAACTTTTGAATTCGTACGTTTGACGTTTCGTGCGCGTACGGCGCACGAAAGTATACATACGACGTTTCGTGGTACAGTGCCCACGAAACCTTCTCATTTCTTCTCTTCTCTTCTCGAAGGAGAAATGAGCGTCTGCACTTTCTGCGCGCTTTCTTCTTCCTTCGAGTCTCCCTTCGAGTGATGCTACCTTTGCTTCTTACCTTGTCGTGCACTGCACGTTAGATAGGTTGCTATTTAATTTGACTGTAGCTGCAGATTATATACATTCTACATTATATTGGGATAGATAGAGTAAAGAGGGAAGAGTGAGGGGAAAGGGAAAAGCCTTGTAAAAAGGCTTCGGCCATCTTTTATATAAAGTTATTTTTGTGGCCAATTGTGTGTATATTTTATTTCTTCCACTGCATACCATCCCGGTGGTATTTCTTTCAATTGGTATCGGAGCAGGTAGTGCTTCACTTTTAGAGTTCCAAAAGTGGCAAGTGTAGACGCCATGGGGAGGAACAAGAATAAGTCTTCCCCATTTACTCCTTCCTCATCTTCCTTCACTCCATTGGAAACCGAGGATCCACAGGATCCCCCTCAGGCCACTGCCGAGGCAAGTTTCGGTTTTAATGTTCCTCCTCCACTTGTGTCTCTCAAGCAAGAGACTAGTGGTGGAAGCGGTGTCGCCGAGGAACGTTTAAGCTCACAGTTTGAAAAGCTCCTCATTCTCATGGAGCAACGATTCTCGTATATTGACCGGAAAATATCGAACACGGTTCGAGGAAATCCGGAGCCCGATCCGAACGGTGATGATTCCGGTGGAGAGGATGACAATGATGCCCCGAAGAAAAATCTCGGAAAGGGGAAAGTTTTCGTCGATAATGCTCAGACTTGGACGAAGAGGATGGACAAGATAACTTGTATTCTATGCCGGGGAAAACTGTCGTCTTTAATGGAAGTAATTACGCTACTTGGAAAGATTACATCAAAACTCAATCAATGCTACGCCACCTATGGAAGGTGGTAATTGGTGAGGAAATGCTTCCGGACATCGTTCGGAAAGCTCGGACAACGTGGAAGAGGAAGAATCTTGCGGCTATTGCCGGACTCATGCAATCATGTGCTCCTTCCATCCACGACCACTTCCTCACTCACGGATCTGCCCGTGAATGTTGGAGATTGCTTGAGAATCAATTTGAGAAAGGTGCCCAAAATAAGGGGTAACAAATTTTTGGAGAGTTCATGCAACTTAAAATTAAAACAAATGAATCCATAGATGAGGCTATAAAACGCTACAATATTATCATAGAACACCTTCTAAACAACGGTAGAGTCATCATGGATGAGGATAAAGTCACCGGTCTATTAAAAGCACTTCCGGATAAAATGCTTCACTTAAGGCAAATTTTACAAATTCGTCATAATTTCACCTATGATTTTGCAGTCAATTAGCTAAAGAGTCAAGAGGACCAAAAGATTCAGGAACCTTAACAATAACCTCACACGATGCCACGGAACTTGATTTTCTCCGTGGCAAAGGGGGCGGTAGAGGTGGTGGTCTTAGAGGAAATGGAGGTCCTAGAAATAAAATAAATAGAAATCAAAAACCGCAGATTGATAATATGACATGCTTTAGGTTTAAACAAACCGGCCATGGATCTTCCACATGTTCGGACAAAGATAAGGAATGTTACTTTTGTGGAAAGTTGGGCCACATCTCCACCCATTGTCTCTCTCGACTCAATGATGGCGGTGGCGGTCAAGGCGACCGTCAAGGTGGACGCGGAGGCGGTTGAAATGGTGGAAGAGGTGGCGGCCAAGGGGGACGTGGCGGCAGCCATAGAAATTTCTTCGCAAATTTCGAAAGAGGAGAAGGAAGCGCTCAAATGTTCTCTATTTTGAACCTTCCTTTAACGTATGATGACGTCGACACCAAAAAAGTAGAGTGGGTAATTGATTCGGGTGCGTCGCACCACGTGTGTACAGACGCTAAGCTATATTCGAATATGCGTCACCTTACTATTTCGAAACGCATATCTGTGGCTAGTGGCCACGCGATTCACGTTGGTACATGATTCACGTTGGTACATGATTCACGTTGGTACATGATTCACGTTGGTACAGTGGGTAGTGTACCGTTACATTTCATTACGTACGAACCTGACGACGTTGAAAAATTTAACGGAACAAAACTAACGGATGTCTTATTATTCCGGACAATTCAACAAACTTACTTTCTGTACCGCAGTTTCAACGAACCGGCTACAGCGTCATTTTGCACGACAACGGTACCATACAAATTATGCAGGAAAATGGAGTTGTTGTTCATGACGGCGTTTTGACCGACACCCTCCACAACACTCTATTTTGGCGGCGGCCGAAACGAACTCACTTATTGGCGGCGTATCTAGTCAAACGCCAATTCACATTTAGGACTTAAGCTTGTGGCATCATCGGATGTGCCATACCTTCAAGGGAAATTTCAAGAGAGTGATCAAGACATCATGTGTTCGCGGTCTTGATCTCACATCAGGAGAAAAGGTAAATGGATGCAAGGGGTGCAGCCAAGGACGACAAATCCGCAAGCCGCATACGACCAAAGACATAAATTATCGATCGAAAAATCCATTGGAGCTTGTGCATATCGATTTATGCGGACATATTACACCTGTAAGCATTGTGGAAAATCGATATGTCATGGTAATTATTGATGATTTTTCTTGTTTCTCTTGGGTTTATCTTCTCAAGAAGAAATCCGATGCTCATAGAAAATTCAAAGAGTGGCATATCATGGTTGAAAGACAATCTAATTAAAAATTAAAATCGGTTCAATCGGACAATGGTGTAGAGTTTTGAATTTTTGAGAATTATTGTAAAGAGTGGGGGATTAGGCAACAATTCACCGCTTCATATTCTCACGAGTCAAATGGAGTAGCCGAGAGGAAAAACCAAACATTACAAAAAATGGTTCGAGCTATGGTATAATCTTCGGGCAACAAAATTTTCTTATGGGGAGATGCGATCTTAACCGCCAATTATATTCGCAATCGTCGTCCGGAAAGAGACACCTTATGAACTTTGGAATAGACAAAAGCCTACTATTCATCATCTCAGTATTTGGGGATGCCGTGCTACGGTCTACATCGAGCGGCCTAAGCAAAAAGGCAAATTTTCACCAAAGAGTTGGTCGGGAACCTTTATCGGATATAGTTCGAAGGGAAACTAATATCGAGTATTCGATCCACTTCGTCACATCGTAGAGGAATCCCGAAATGTGGATTTCCATAAAGATTTGCAATCCGTATTTCGTTCATCGGAGAAGTTAAATCGGAATTTGGACTTCCATAAAATGCATGAGATTGAAGCATTTCCGAACATTGACAAAACAGATTCAGACGTGGAAAATGATTCATAGGAAAATTCCAAGAAATCTCGACCTGAATTAATAGAAATTCTTCTCATTGAAATTGACAATCGAAGTGACACCAGTCATGACTCTCGAATGTCTACAAATACTCAAAAATCGGAGAGCTCTAAATCAAGCAAATCAAGTGGAAAAGTGATTGAAATTGAAAAAAAAAAGAAACCCGTAATTATACTTCGACAAAGCAATAGAGAAAACAAAGTAAAGAAACCGGTCCGTTTTATTGAGAATTCCCATTACTTTATCTCTGATTCGAAAGAATCGGATTTAATTATTTAGCAATCATTATGTACTAGTTTAGCTGGAAATCCTGAATCATACTCGGAGGCGAGAAATTCATGTGATTGGGAATCTAAGTGGAAACTGGCTTGGGAGAGGGAATTTAATTCAATTGTGGAAAATCGAACTTTTGAGGAAGTAATTTTACCGAAAGATAAAAAGGCAATCGATGCCAAGTGGGTTTTCAAAACAAAAACAGGTGTTTCAGGGAAATAACTAAACATAAAGCACGGCTTGTATGCAAGGGGTTTCAGCAACGAGAGGGGATTGACTATATGGAGACATATGCTTCGGTGGTCAAATTTGACTCATTACGCATGATTATTGCAATTGCGGCCGCAAGACAAAAACACGTCCATCAAGTGGATGTCGAAACAGCTTTCCTAAAAGGCGAGCTTGAATAAGAGGTTTATATGATAGTTCCGGAGGGCGTAACGTCAAGGGAAGGAAAAGTATGGCGCCTCTGTAAATCTCTCTTTGGGTTGAAGCAGGCGCCCAGAACTTGGTACATGTGCCTACATAAAGTACTACTCAAATTCTGTTTCACCCAAACGGTCTCATAATTTGGCGTGTACGTTAAGGGTGAGGGCGCAGATGAAACGATATTTTTTGTGTACGTCGACGACTTTATTATGACGTCTGATAGTTTTGATCTTATCCGCGAGTTAATGGCGTACTTGCGCCTACATTTCAAAGTAACCGACGTTGGGGAGGTACAGTACATTTTGGGAATCGAAATGATTCGATTCGCAAACGGCAATATAAATGTGAGCCAAACTCAGTATTGCCATGAAGTGTTAACTAGGTTTTCTATCCTAGACGCGAAACCTACTTTAACACCTTTGGACGCAAAAGTACAGTTATAAAAACGTGACGACGAACCAGCGATTGACGTCCCATATCGAGAGGCGATTGGGAGTCTTATGTACCTTAGCGTAGGTACACGTCAAGATATTTCGTCGGCCTTATTTGTGGTCAGTCATTTGTGCCAAGCGCCAAAAAGGGCGCACTGGGAGGTGGTCAAGCAAATCTTTTGCTATCTTGCAGGTACAATGGAAATCGGCCTGACATACAAATATGGCGATTCGCTAGAGTGCATCAGCTATTGCGACGCCAATGCGTAGGAGATTTTGATACATTGAAATCTACTTCTGGACTAACCTTTCTCGATGAACATGCCCCATTCTTTTAGGCCATAAATCATTATAATTTGTTACAGCTGAGTACATAACCTTCTTTCCATTAAATTCTTCAACAAGGTCAAGCCTATACATCATATTTTCTCCTCTAGTTCCAACAGCTGCAACAAATCCATTCTTACTGACAACTTGTTTTCCATGTTTGAGATTTATTTTAAACCCTTTGCTCTCTGGCAAAGATGTGCTAAACAAGTTTTTGCTGAACTTTGGAATATACAACACATTATTCAAGGCCTGTTTACTGTCTGACTGTCTATTTTGAGTTTAAGATTCACCTTTCCTTTTGAGCTTGCACCTACATAACTGTCATCGGCATAGTAGATGTTTTGTGGTGAGATTGGCTCGAGAGTTTCGAACAGTTCTCTGTCGCCGCACATGTGAGCAAATGCTCCCGTGTCCATAATTCAGGTGTTCTCCTTTGGTCCAAATCATGCACTTGTCATTGCAAACATTTCCTTTCCTGTCACAATTGGAAAATTGCTGATATTTTTGTCAACTTTGTCTCCTCTTTCCTTTAAGACATTCTCTTTTTCGGCAGAAAAAGCAGATGCCTTTTCTGGTTGCCTATAAGGTTTTCTTTTGTTGGAAGAGCGCTTGTTGTTGTTCCATCCTTCACGAAAATTTCCTGTCAAAATGTCATTTTTCAAAACTGGACATTCTCGTAAGAAGTGACCCTTGTTAAAACAGTAAAAACAGGCCCATGTTTTGTTAGTTGATCGATCTGTCTGATACTGATTTCTATTATGAAACTGAGTGTTTAATACTTGTCATGTTTTGCTTCCTTTCATTGCTAGATTAGTAGACTCTTCTTCTAACACTAGCTGAATTGCCATTGTTAGATTCTACGATGACTGATCTATTTTCTTCAGTGCATTAGAGGCGCCTTTATATTACTGAGGCAAACCTCTCATAAGCAACATGGCTTGTTGTGCAGTTGGAAAAACACCTCCTGAGCATGCATTTTCTAAAAATAACTTCCTAAGACCATAACAATAATCTGAGATGCGACCACCATTGTACTTATACTCAAAAATACTTGTAGCAGTAATCATTTGTCGCTGAACATTTGTCTTTTGATACATATCTCCCAAGGATGTCCAAATGTCTTTTGCCTTGTCCATCTGAATGTGTGCCATTCCGATTTCCAACGATAGTGCCTGCATGAGCGCACTGACACACTGTGTATTCTTCTTGCTCCACTTATGATCTGTTTCGGCAAGGGAACCGTCCACCACATTCATGAGCTCTCTTTCGACAAAGTAGAGCTTCATGATTTCTCTCCAATATAAGTAGTTGTCTCCATCGAAACTAGGTACTCTGGGCTGTGGGCCCATAACCTGTTGCTCTGCAGCAACTACCAGAAGCTGCAGAGTCACCCATTTAATTCAGCAAAAAACAACCCAGAAGTACCACACAAATGGCTTACTTTGACCAGCTTACATTTAGCACTACAAAAGCCACTTAGGCTTACAACACAGCTCACTTAGAGCTCACACCTAACACAATTTACTGACAGAGTTTCAAGCACAAACTCTGATCAGTCACAAAGTGACATGCACACAAGGAAAACCTTAAATGTCACTTAACTTAGTGAACTTGTACATGTTAATTCTATCAAACGTCTAGGTCCTACTTTATACAATACACAACTATCTAACTATCTATCTACCAATAAGATCACTATAGGCGCACTATCGTAATGTCGGTTCCACTACCTGGCACATTTAATCCTAAGTACAATTTCCTGCTATAGTAATCCTGATTTGTCCTAAAGCAATTCATACTGATCGGTACTACTTTGATTGTACTTCGTATTCTAATTTACACCGACTTTCTCCAACACCAATAAAAAGTCTGTATGCCGACAATCGAATTTGTCCATATAATCCGCGGTGATTTTGTAGGATCTTAAGGCAAAAGAGATTCACTTAAAATAATTCTCAAAACATAAATCATTACACAGCGGAAGCTCATAAAAGACAAGAGGAATATTCATCCAAAAAGATTTATAAGTGTTCTTGGCCGAAGCCTCTTTACATCATGTCTCTTCTCTCTTCTCTTTCTTCACTCTTCTCTTTAAATAATCTCTACTCCAATATTAATCCTCTATGATTAATTGGTTGATTAATTAATACTCTGCACATGTACACCACTGCCTATATATACTCGCTACTCTGCACTAAGAGACAACAAGATAGGACAAGCAGAACTTAGCGGCTTGAACTTAGCGTAGCGACGAAGTCTGTCCCTAGCTGACTGTGCACTCTTCAATGAAAGTTCCACGAAAGAAGGCGCACACGCTTCTTCCTTCGAAACAACAAACTCCAAAACGTTGACTTAACACGTGTCGTCACACGAACACACCTGCACGCAAAATGTAACACCTGCGCATGAAACAAACAAGTGACGCGAAACGAAATAGTACATTTCGTTCGCGGACAACAAAAGTACCGCGGCAAAGCAACGTCGTACTTTTTGTATGCTGACGCGACACTTCGCGTCAAACAAATAAAAGTTGGTATGACGCTTCGCGGAAATACTGCGAAACGACAATAATCCAACAGATTTCCGTCCGTAGGTCGTAACACAGTGTTTCGATTTAGTATGCACGGAAAAGTATTATGTTTTTCTTCGTCTGACGCGTTTGAATTCTGTGACGTCACTTTAAAGTAGAAATCATTTCGTCGCTGGTCATCGCTACTCGAGTGACGAGATTATCTCGTCGTTGAGAGTCCATAGTTTCCCAAAAACAATACTTCCTCCCTCCCTCCCTCCCTCCCTCCCTCACTCCCTCCCTCCCTCCATCCCTTCCCCCGACGCTCATCCCTCCCTCCCTTCTTCCTCCCTCCCTCCCTCTTCCCTCCCCCACCTCCCTCTCTCCTTTCTTTCCCACCCCTAAAAAAGAAATCCTCACTAGCGAATTGGAGGGAGATTGGTGAGTGTAATCTCGTTCCATAGGAGCCACTGCCCTCTGAGCTGCCTCCGACGTGCGTAATGCTGCACTAGAAGAAACACGTGTCCCAATCAGATTCATGAGGACCACATCAAAAGGGGTCCTCCAAACACCTTGGAAGAAAACCAATCCACCCGAAGGCTTAGAAGACCTTTAGATTGGGGGCAGGGAGGGAGCATATAAGAAACCTCTCGTTTGACGGCGTACCATGCTTCTGCGCCAACGGCGGCGATTGCATCTCGCACCAAATCATGTGCAATAGTATACCGCCCATCGTTATTAGAGTGAAACATTTTTATCGCAGTCAAAGGCGTTAAGCTTTGTCATCAACCGCTAGATTTTTTTCCTAAGGCAACAAATGGAAAGGTAACGGTTTTACTTTCTGATCGTGATGTAGCGATTGAAGATCTGAAACATGTGTGATGAAACTAAGTATTTCAACTGCCCGATTGAGGAGGAAAAAGAATGACATTATTCTATGTTGGGTCTATATTTTTGTAGTCTTTGTCATATACTTCAATCGCTTGAAGAATGTGAGTCAATAAATATCTTATTTGTCAATTGCTTGACTCCTTATAAAGACATCATAATTAGGCCACTCTATTTATATGTTCATCAATAATGGTCCAGCAAGATATGCACCTTCGTCGATAGGAGAAATTTTCTTCGTCATGTCACTCTTTGTTGGTTTGGTTCTCTGACTTTATAGAAAAACCGCTGTAACTAATAAGCCAACATCATTAAGGAGCACATTTCGTGACTTAGACGACATCCTTGACATCATTAAAGGAGTAAATGTCACCGCTTAGGGAAGGTGGATTTCCACTTCCTGTGAACTAATCAGTTGGTGGAGGATGAATTACATTTAGTCACATCTGGTCGGTCAAGTGAAGCCGACCAAGTGAAGCTTTACAACCATATCTGGTTTTTGTCTGACGTGTAGTGCAGCACATGATGATGTGTAGTGCAGCATATGACGTGTAGTGCAGCACATGCTGACGTGTAGTGCAGCATATGCAGGGCCAGCAAATGCAGGGGGCACATAAGAGGAGTGCCAGTTTGGGTCACAAACTTGTGCGTCTCTTACAACTCATATGGATGGGGCCAGTCCAGACGTGGTAATTTTCATTATTCCTTTGGGGTATTAAACTGAGGATCTCGCTAGAAAAGTCAGTCAAATATAGGTTTTGTCGTTGATCGTAGGCCAAAAATCCGTACTACTGGTGTTAGTGGCAGTAAATGCAGTAATTCTCGCTCATAGAATTACCCCTCTACTAAGAAATGGCTGCACTTTAGAGGTTATGGGCCCACGCCCAAGATTGCCTCAATTTTGGTATAAGATTCCTCTAGTGAAAGTGGGCTAATTCTAATATATTTTTTACCATTTTGTTAAAATCTTAATCAGCCACGAAAGGTTTAACGGAGAATCATCTCCGTATCGATTGTTGGGATATTGTCGTTTTCGCGACATTTCGCGAAGCGTCATACCAACTTGTTTTTTGTTTGACGCGAAGTGTCGCGTCATCATACAAAAAGTACGATGTCGTTTCGCGACACTACTTTTGTTGTCCGCGAACGAAACATACTATTTCGTTTCGCGTCACTTGTTTGTTTTGTGCGCAGGTGTTTCAATTTGCGTGCAGGTGTGTTCGTGAAGCGACACGTGTTTAAGTCAACGTTTGGAGTTTGTTGTTTCGAAGGAAGAAGCGTGTGCGCCTTCCTTCGTGGAACTTTTATTGAAGAGTGCACAGTCAGCTAGGGACAGACTTCGTCGCTACGCTAAGTTCTGCTTGTCGTATCTTATGATCTCGTAGTGCAGAGTAGCGAGTATATTTAGGCAGCATTGTACATGTGCAGAGTATCGAATTAACTAATTCTATCTTACATGATTGAATCATAGAGGATTTGATATTGGAGTAAGAGATTATTTAAAGAGGATAAAGAAGAGAGAGAAGAGAGATGATGTAAAGAGACTTCGGCCAAGAACACTTATAAATCTTTTTGGTTGAATATTCCTCTTGTCTATTATGAGCTTTCGCTGTGTAATGATTTATGTATTGTGAATTATTTTGAGTGAATGTCTTTTGCTCAAGATTCTACACCTTTTGCTTGCCCCTTTTACTTTTCCACATAGTAGACCGTACACCAAATGACAATGAACACAACCTCTCAAATCTAGTACGGAGCTCCAAAACTTTGTACAAGCAGAGACCCGTGTGACTAAGGTCAATCTAGGAACTATCAAGTCTTGATTCTTAGAAACGCCCCATTTTATAGCTTACTGCAAATTACTCTTTAGACTAACGTACACTTCAGCAGACACCCACGTAGACCCTTCGTTGTGCCCAGCCCAATGAAATCCAGACTGAACCCATACAATAGTATAAGTTGATGAAAAACATCAATGTCTACCTTTGACTTTCTCACTCTTGATAAACCACCCGAAAATAATGAAATATTGAATTAAAACTGCCCTTGCTCTGACCTCATTGGAAATAAGAGTACAAAACTTAACCGAAACACTAAAACATTGACGCAAATGAGTTCGGTGCACACGCTCTTTGCTCCTATCTCCGATCGGTTAATAAGAGAGTAACTGCATCATAAACACAAAAGTAACGCTAAATGGTTAGACAGTTAAAAAGTCAACAGAGTGACTCGATTGTTGAAGTTGATTACAGTTTGAGTCTAAGAAGATTGGGAAAAAGCAAAGGACTTCGGCACACACGCTACTCGCTACAATCTCCGACCTGTTAATGAGAGTGTAGCTAAAACAAGACATTACTAGTCTAGCGGAGGACAAAAAAAGTGTAACTTTAAAGTTTTAAAAGGTTAGTAGGGTGACTTTGTTGTTGAAGTTGAAGTTGATTACAGTTCAAGGAGCAGTTGAAGTTGATTACAGTTCAAGGAGCTTGGGTATATGAATGACATTCCTTACACAGAGCTTGGGTATATGAATGACATTCCTTACACATAGATACAAGGAATTTAGATGTACTTTATGAACTCTAATAGGGCAGGTATTTTAGTTGATTTTGGTGTTTTGTGTAAGAGTTTGCACAATTCAAGAAGAAAGGGTTGGCAATGAGCTACAAGGTTATGAGTTCATTGGTGAGAACTAGGATTTTGTGACTAACTGTATGATTAAATAAGATTAATATAGATATATCTGGATTGATGTGAGCTAGGTTGATATTCTTAGTGGAAGGTCAATACTAGACATTTCTTACAGATAAGGGCAGAGGTATTGTCGCACAGTGTTCCAGCATTATAGTTAGGGATAGTGACATTTACTAGAGCAGCAGTAGATTGGGAGAGAGGCATGTTGTTATGTTGTTGTCTTATAATGTTGTTGCCTTACAGTTAGGGACAGGTACATGTTGCTGGAGCAGCGAATTGCAAAAAGTAACTCCACATTCAATAACGGAAAAGGAATACATGGATGCCAGTGCAGCTACCAACGAGCTACTTTGGGTGAAGTCTTTTCAGGTGGGATCTATGTAGAAGGGAACCCAAGTCGCCTAGTGTGACATTTGGGCGGCAAAGTTTTAGGGAGAGGGAAAGCGACATGTCGCTGGAACAACAAGTTGAATAAATTAGCTGCACAGTCAACTTTGGAATCACAATACATCACAATACATGGTTGCCAGTGTAGCTATCAAAGAGTTGGTATTAGTGTTTTTTCTTTCGCAATAGTCGCGATTCATGAGGAATGGAACCCAAGTCATCTGGTGTGAAAATTAAGCAGCCAGTGCAATGGCAACCAATCCGAGCTAGCACTTTAAGAGCAAGCATATGGATATTTGGCTTCACTTTGTGACAAGATAATTACCAGATGAAAAATCAGAGATGCTCACCAAGGCTTTCCCTCCTCCTAAGTTAAACTATTGTAGGGGAAGAGTGTGGGCTAAGTGGGTGGACACCTAATGCGTAAGAGGAGTAATACATTGGTAAGCTTTAGTGAGCCCAATACTACTTGTGAAAGGAGATCATAGACTTATAATTTTTTTAGTTTTAAACATACATTATGCTCAAACTCGTGATGGTTTAGTGTAGGTGTAGTATTGAAGCAGTTTTTTATTAGTACAGCTAGTGCGGAAGTAAGTGTGGGAGTAGCTACCAAATATTTCATAAATGGAAAGCCCGGTTGAATGACAAGTGGAAGCATTCGAATACACCGATCATGTGGTAACTGTGACATGCGAAATTATAAGAGTGGTCTACTACTGAAAACGACAATGGAGCTGCTTGATAAAATTTGTCAACGAACAATGATCTTTCGGAAGATTATGTCTGGGACCACTTTAATTGGGATTTGGTTGTTGCATTTGGTTGTCGAAGTAGTAAAATTTGTGTTGATGAAACCTTTTGAAACCCAACGTGGCATTAGAGAACAAATTGTACATACCAGAAGTCGTTATTACAATACCATTTAGGGTTTGGAACCTATTTGGTACAATAACTACTATGCGTCACAGTCTTCTGATTGGCCAAGGCTACGATCGATATGGTGAGGGTTTGAAATGTTCCTCGTACAACACCTAGTATACGTCACAATCCACATTAAAAGCACAAGTTGCTTCTTTAGGGACTTTGAGACTCTATAATTAATAGGAATCCCTATGTGTAGATTCCAAGTTCTTCAATCCACCACCTATAAGTTAGTTTTTCAAAGTAGAACTTTCGGTAGGTTTTTACCATTGATGCTTTACAACAACAAACCTTTGGGCACTAAAAAACCAAAGCCAAGGTTGTCGTGGATCTTGACCATTTACCTTTTGAGGGGGGGTGTTGATTTAGGCAAGATGTGTGGTTTAATACCTGGGATATGGGTTTCACCCACAGTTAATACTTACTGTTATGGACCCTCGAATATAAATATCTTGGATGGTGGCGAAATGGTTAGGGGTCCAATTATAGAACTTCGACTTGGTGGCCAAGTGGTTAGCGCACTGAAGGCTCTCTTCAATTGTCCAAGTTTCGAGCACTAACCATCTCAATTTTCCCTTTCAGTAAACATTCCATGCTAACCCTCAATTCTGTGAATCTTAAAAGGCCAGGTTTGTACGAGGATGGCCTTGCCACGGATACTCCTAAATTGGCAAGGGCAACGAAAATCAGATGTATGTGGAGGGAATTTTTAAAAGATGGTACACATCCTCAATCTTCTCCAAAGAAATCACTATCGACTATCGAGATATTTCCTTGTACATATCCACCCAACAAGAGATCAACGCTCGTAGGTGGCTGCCAGTTGAAAACAAAACCTACTTTTACTAGGTAGCCGTATGTATTCAATGCGGCTCAAATAGGATGGATAGAGGAGCGAGTGAGGGCGTATATGACGTTAACAATAGACAATTTTCGGATGAATTCAAACTCGAGTGACTTCTCATATGTTTGAAATAGAAACATTACTTATTTTTATCTGTTTAAAAGAGAAACAAAGAGAAACAGAAACATTTTGAGAAATATTTTTCTTTACCAGAGAGCATGCAAGACGTAATTAATATAATCTAGACAAAATTCTAAGGTATGTTGAATTTTGGAGTTACTCTCACCCGAACATATTTGATATATGAAATTGGGCTTCTTAACCAAGCATTAAGAGAAATAAACTAGTTTCAACTTTTATGCAAACTTCTACAATGTTAAGTTGTAGCAACCAATAACCAAGGGTTGGGAGAATCTTAAATAAGGTGTAGAAAAATGAAATAAAATAGTAACAGGGTTGAGATGCACATGGATCGATAGAGAATTAAACGTCATGTCTATATTTGAAAAAAAAATCGGACAAAAAAATATTTTTCTCTGAGTTTTGAGCGACTTTTTATTTAAACCGTCAGATTTGGACGATCTGCAGTTGTTGATGAAAGTAACGATCTAAAAAGATCACATGAAAAGCCTATAACACAGCTTACGATAGGACTATCGTCAGATTCGGACGATCGGACTGTCGCTGATGAAAGTAACGATCTAAGAATATCACATGGAAAGCCCGTAACATAACTTACGCTAAAGGCGGCCTACAAAAGGCCTACCAAAAAACGCCTACTTTTGAACTATGATCCATGGTTGGAAGGTTGTACGTCTACGATGTCACGAAAGGTTGAATGTCCATAATGTCACGCAAAGACATGGGATGCACCAAAACCTTTAAAAAAATACGATGTGTCTTACAACGTTCTAGAAAGTCTTAAAAAAATACGGTGCGTCAAAGCAAATTGTAAACGTTAACAGGAGCCACGAGTATTGTCGACATACACAATTTTCACGCCCTTAAGTAACAATGTTACACACTGGAACACTTGATTATCGTGTACAGAGAATGTTCACTATAAAACAAAGTAAGTTCACCATAAGCCCTTATAATTATACGGTACCCCATTGAATCTGCAATAGTTTTAATGATCGTTTGGATTGTCAAGTATTATCGTTTTAAACATATCATTCTAAATTTTTAAATACCGCTGCAAATTTTCAAAATAACGGGTGCAAAATCTATAAAAATTGGCATAAAATACGAAGGATGTCTTGATGACCTTCTTGATGCCATTTATTTTCTCTTTATTAAGATTTCACCTCGTTCGTGTGCCTTTTCAACTTTCCCCTCCTCTTAGTTACTCCCTTTTTTAAGAGTCAAAATTCTCTCCCGCGAAGGTTGTCAAGTAAATTAAATTTATTGCTAAAAATTTAGAACTCTAAAGGTTACATTTAGGGTTTTCTCTTATAAAATATGAGTGAGGATTAATAAAATTTGAACTTTAATTTCAAAATTTAGATATCTGGTTGGAATATTCAAAGTTATAGTCTTAAGTGAATAAAGCTAATTTAAAACTCAAACTTAAGGTCTAAATTTAATTCTGTAATCATTAAATAATATCTTAAGTTCATACATTTGTGGGCTTTAAATTATAGTTTGGTTATCGTTAGCCATTCGACTATATGTACTTTTTTTTGACCTTCCGATACTTGATATATTGGTTAAATATATTGATGAAGGAATTATCACTAAAAAATTATGATATATCCTAATAAGTTAGCAATAAATCTTGGGTCTATAACTCTCGACAATAAATTATTGTGGTACACAATGGATTGTGAAAATATTCCCGAAAGGCACCACCCCCCTCGGTCGCGAAATCTCACATCGGTACCCATTTCTTACTTTGTTTCCATACCATAATTGTGTACTAAACGTATGAACAACCCCCCCCCCAACCGATAATTATCGGCAATAAATGTTGTTGGTTGCGGAGCGATGCATTAGGCGCACAAAACTAGGCACAAAACTCGCGTAAAGTGCATACTGTATGTGTGTGCGTTGTGCACACTCTTGTACGAACGTACGAATCCGACGTATCATCATATTATAGCGCACGCCGCCAGATGCATTTTTTTTAGCGAACTGACACGGCGTAGGATGACATTCCGCGGGAAAAACCGGAAAAAAACGCGGACGTAAGTACTATCGTAAGTTAGTGTGGATTTCAAGTCATCTTCTTAGATCGCTACTTTGATTAGCGTAACCGATCGTCCAAATCGATTTAAATAAAATACTCCCAAAACCGAACAAAATATTTTTGTCCGAATGTTTTCAAAATTTAGACATGACGTTTAATTCTCTCGATCGATGCAACCAACCCTGTTACTATTATTTTCGCCTATAATACAATAATTTAGTCCATATGTATGTTTCTACAATAGGCATGTTGTATAGGCCTACTTTCACCTACTTTTGAACTATGATACTTTTGGACCTCTCATTGTTCGATACTTGGTATTATCGGTTCTCGGGTTCATATCGATAAAATGCCCCGATACACAACACTAACTCTATTAATGCTTTCGAAACTACAACTTCGAATTTTTGCCATCTAAATTTTTATCGTTGATACCCACAAAAGGTCTAAACGTGAAAACAATAGTTAGAAATGTTATTTAACCGCTTCAAAATTTTACGTATCGGGAGATGTTAAAGTTCATTATACAAGGAGATCACAACTCCATGCGATGGCGAGGTGGCTACCCGTGATTTTGAATGCGCGTAGAAGGCCTCCCGCTGTCCACGCCAAGATAAAAAGTAGAACGACCTTTTGATGTCAAAATTCCATATTTTTTGGCGGTACAGTACAGTACACCGCGAATCGTAATTAGAGTAATGAAAAAATTAGAGTACAAAAACTAAAAAAAAAAATAGAGTAATGATTGCTAATTTATGTGATAGAGTTGTTTCAACTATGGATTTACTCTAATTTATTTAAGTACTCTAATTTGGCACGCTAATATCCTCTACTGTAAATAAGGTATTGGTACAAAATTTGGCAAAACGTACAGTTTATCGTCACTATGGCGTTTGCACTACGCGGTTTGTAAAAACGTAGTTACATGATAACGGCCTGTATCAAATCATTATTTGTACTTTTTTACTTAATAAAGTACAATTTTGCACGGTCGGAGGTCGTCCGTACTCCACACTATTTAAAACGAACCTATATTAGAATTAATAACGCTAATTAAACTTTACCTTAAATAGAATAATGAAAAAATTCGAATCATTTACTCTATTTCATGTGATAGAGTCGAAATTTCGAGCGACCGAATTAGAGTAATTTACTCTAATTACGATTCGCGGTGTAGTTGGATAGCTAACCGTCACACGTACGATTCGAAGGGATCATTGGAGGAATTGCTTTTCCTCTACCTGCTGTTTTGAATTCCACTGTCAACTTGCCTACAAGTTCATTATCGGTCTCGTGGACCATAGTTCTGTAGCCTGCCCGTTTTGACATACCTTTGTCGTACCTTCTCTTCAGAAATGCCACGACATCCATTCTATTTAGGATTGTCCTGGAAGGTTTGTTCCTAAAGAGGCTAATTAAACCCTTTTGTGCCGCTTTTTCCTCCACAAATTTCGTAGTAAGTACGGATTCTGCAGCATCATTCTCGCACTAAAGGTATTTTATTATTATTATTTTCGCTTTAGATTTGTGCCAACGTCCATATTTTTGATGCATTCGTACCGGAGGTGTTCTTCAATATAGTACAGTACTGTACTTTTGTAGTTTTCTAAACCGACCAATATGAATCGTCGGTGTTCGGCACATATCCAACGGTACGGTACCAAAGGCGTCAAAAGTGTTAAAAAACGATTAAAGTCCACGTACTTGCTGCTAACTTGGGAAAGCAAGAATCTAAACGTACATCGACCGTAGAATTGAATAGATTCATAAAAGGTTCAATCGATAAAAGCACACGTCATTTTTCAAGCGGACCAATTGGTACGGTCTGTGTACGATCATATTTTTGTGCTTCGCCCCTTTTCAACAGAATGTACGGAGAACGCAGGTGTTTTGTCGTTTCTATTTCCATACCGTTATGTTTGCATAGGATCACCGACAATGTCAATTGTTCGGTTTGGTAATGGCAATTGTACTTATACCTGCGGAAGGCGTACGAATGATGTGCGGCTCATTGAGGTGGAAATAGCAGAAAAGCTAAGGCGGAAATAATACTCCCTTTATTAAGCGTGTAGGACACCGTAGCGGGAGGTTTCGTCGACTCGGAGGTACAGTAAGCTACCAAAAGTTTTGATTATTCCCTTTGTTTCAGCAGATTGACATCTTGTACGGCTAATTGAGTATAGTACAGTACACCGTGAATCGTTATTAGACTAAAGAAATTATTAGTGTCAAAAATTAATTAGTGTCATTGATGCTAATTTAGTGCCGGAAACGTGGCAGATTATGGTCCACGTCCTTAAACAGTATAATTTACTTTATTTAAGGTATCAATGTCAAAATTTTGGGGCGCCGATATAGAGTACATAAGTCAAATAACGATTCAAGGTGTACAGTCTAGGTTGGTTAGTTTTCTCGCCCGTGGAGTGCAGGGTGTGCAGGTCTCCTACACGAGGCGAAATGCGCTGAGACCTGCACACTTTGCAAAATACCGCCCGGGTACCGCGGATTTTTAGGGTCATAGGGTTGTTGGTTTTGTTTTTTTTATATGAAAAAAATACAAATGAGAAAAAAACCCTAAACATATTTATACTTGCGACGCGCCGCGCGGCGTGAGGCGTCGTAAAGCGAAATTGGAGCGAAAGGAGTGCAGGGCGACGGGGACCCCCTCACACGCGACCTTCACACCTAAAAACGCTCGATTCAGTACAGTACATGGTCAATCACTATTAAAGTATATAACGCCACTTCGTTGCCCTTAAAAAAAAAAAACCTGAAATACAATCCATAATTATATTTTTTCCATTATTCTAATTAGGTTTTTTTTTCAATCAGCGTTAATGGTGGAAGTACACTGTGATGGAAATAGTGTGGCGTACGGACAGGGTATCTCCGTATGAAATGGTACTTTTTGAATTACAAAAGCATAAAAATACACTTAACATTATTGCGCACACATGTGAATGTGCACTGGAAGAAAGAGAAGCAAACTCGTCGACAAAAATCACGTTCTCATATGTTCATCCGTCGACCGTGTGAACAGCGCGACGGCGTACGAATTGTCAGATTTTGTACAATTACACATATTACTGTAGACATCGAAAGGGCGGGTATTTATTATTCAGGACAACCCAAAATACAGTTAGGGATTAATTAGTATATATATATTTAAAAAAAAAAAAAAAAATCCCGATTAGTGTTAATAACACTATCTTTTTTTTTACGCTATTTATTCCTTTACTCTAATAGCGATTGACGGTGTAGTATAGTAATATACCGTACTGTGAGGCATTCAGCTTTTGGCATTTCCCCGGGCACCGGTATAGAACTAGAAACTTTAGAAGGGCTTCTTTTTAAGTTGAGATTTTCAGGTCTCTGCCCAAAATTCGCGAATTGCAGCGTTTGCGTTTGGAATGTACTTTTCCTGAAATTTCTATCAGTGACTGACTGTAAGGACACGTATAAGGAACATATTGTATACATCATAGTTAAAAAGTAGGTTAAAGTACACCCATACAATATGCCTATTGTACGCAAAAAATACAATATACCCTTAAGACCCATATTGTATTGGCCGCAAAATGAAATAAAATAGTAACGGGGTTGAGTTGCACATGGATCGATAGAGAATTAAACGTCATGTCTAAATTTGAAAAAAAAAACGGACAAAAAAATAATTTTTCTGTGAGTGTTGAGCGACTTTTTATTTAAACCGTCAGATTCGGACGATCGGACGGTCGCTAATCAAAGAAGTAGCGATCTAAGAAGATCACATGAAGAACTATAACACAACTTACGATAGGACTATCGTCAGATTCGGACGATCGGACGGTCGCCGATCAAAGTAGCGACTTAAGACGATCACATGAAAAGCCCATAACACAACTTACGATGAAGGCACCGACAAAAGACCTACAATAGAAACGCCTACTTTTGAACTATGGTATACATCTGCAAAATTTGTGTGTTCGTGTACTGTACCATCCTTGGTCAAACCGTACATCATCTTACCGTACTTTCAGGAACGTCCGTCAATGCTTCGGTGACTATAGTATCGTATGATCATACTGAATCGCGGGCGAATTCAAGAGAATTCAAAGCCGTAAAACCCGTAACGTTCGGAATGATGATTAAATATAATATACAACAGTATTCAAAATTTTGAACTATTGACGAAGACCCTGCTATTGACGGCCACGATCGCGACACCCCGAAGTCCGGACTCCGCAGAGTCCCATGCTCTCTCACATTTGGTACATTTCGTACGATTCGTACGCTCTGTACATTTGAAACATTCCGTTTTCAACGGAACAATTCAAATTTTGCCGTATCTTTCGTTCGTTGTGCAGTTGGGAACTTTGAATCTCATCGGCCCAAATGGCAAATGATCAGTCCGCACCAAACTCCCTTTTATGATTTTACCATCCAGGGTACGGTAACCGGCGCTGCATGTAAAACCGTACAGTACGGCAAAGGACTTGTGAGCAAAGTGTTGCTTTCTGCAATTTGTCGTCTTCTGTTGGATTTGCAGTTTTGCACTCACTATCACAGCAAGAGTCACAAACGATTGCAGCAGCTTCTTTTAGAAAAGCTAATTTGATGAGATTTTGAAAGAGTTTCTTCATTCTTTACCTCTGCCGTCGTCTATTTAAAAGAAAAACAGGACCAAATGAAAGGCAAAAGAAGTATAAACAAGTCTCAGAGTTTTAACTTTAACTTTGATCTCAAATTATTCCTTTCACCTTCTTTTTTAGGATCCCTTTCTTGTTCTAGGATCTCTTCTGCACATCAACAGTGATCCTAATTTTCTGTGGTTCTCTCTCAGTTCACCAACTGCCATGGATTATGAGGTATTCCTTGTTCGTCTTCCCGGTTATTCTCGACCTACAAGAAATATCTCCAAACTGCTACGCGTCACAGAACATGGAATCTCCATTTCAACTCTCTCTCCAAGCAATCCTGTCACAACAGAATACAGTTTTGAAAATGTGAATAACGTTGCAGTCTCTCAGACTGACGCTCAGGAGTTTTCCTTTGACGTTCTCGAGATCAATGGGAGCAGTACTACTCACAACTTTGTATGCACTTCAAGAGAGAGACTGTTAACTACTTTATTCAATAAACTGGACGATCTTAATGGCATTGGTAAGTAAGAAGGCAGCGATGGTACAGATTGACAGCCGTTGATGTTGTCACAAGATCACAGAAGATCTGATAAAAAAAAGGCAGTTTTGACTATCGTTGTTTTTTCACCTTTTTTTGGGTAGTTAAATAGAGGAGGTCTGAAATGTTTGAATTGGCAACTTGACACTCATGTTCTTTCTGTCTGTTTGACTGGCAGGCACAGATTTCAATGTAAAAAAACATAGCAATCGAGTTGGAGCTTTTGTGGATGTTGTTCTTCGTTTACGAAGCACTTCCCTCGTAAAAATGGTTGCTGCAGGCGTTCGTCACGAAAGACGAAAGGTTTGTTTGCGGGCAATTTTTATATTATATATGTGTATGTATGCATGTAGTTTATTATAATTTTGTTTTTCTGGTCTGTAGCTTTTCTCAAGGACCATCCCCATGATTTCATCACTTTTTTTCCTGTTTTGATTCGCCTGCTTTAGTCAAGTAAAGTTGCAAATTGTCCTTTCCTGTAATTTGAACGTATGCTGTCTCTCAGTTAAGAATTTCTCCGTATTTCTGTGGTTCTTTGAACAGGCAAGCAATATGAAAAAGATTAACTTACAGGACATACAGAAGATTGAAACCGTTGGAGAAGACGGGCGCTTAGTGCTGTTACACATGAAATCGCGAGTTTGGCGACTAACTTTAGTGAAGGATTCCTTGCAGTTTGCCCTGGCTGTTCAGCGAAACATGAAGGTGTGGCAAACGAATTTAGGATCAAAGGAGAAGCATTTTTTTTCTCAATAGAAAGAACTATTTATTGATTCACAGAAAATTTGAATTTTTTAGGCTTACTCCAGTCAATTTTCGTGCTATTGGGACATAATTATAATTTGTGATGGAAATTTGTTGGAAATTGAGCACAATTCTTGAAAACTCGCACAGCTTTTTGGGAGAATACAATTCTTAGTTCTGCTATTTGTTCATAACTGGTCCCGTTTTCTGGTCATATGCAGACCTATCTTAACCGTGATGTGGAGGTGGAGAGAAGCACACCAATGGCCCTAGTGGATGCGGTTGCTGAACGGATGGCCCTCCTGGTATGTCATATATTGAAAGCCAGAGACGACCCAAGGGGATGTTACAATATTCTGTGTTCTTATCTTGCAAATGATTATTTTTTATTTTATTTTTGTTCTTTCTCTACATATGTAGCATCATATATTTTATAATCATATGAAAATAATATGTATACATATTTTTACAACTGTTATATTATATGATATATTCATGCGTTTTTTTTATTTTCTTCAGAGGCTCCTCCCTTGTTTTCTGCTAATTTGCAGATATCGTGTCTTTTTCATGTACTTTTATATGTGTTTTGTAAGCCTTTGTCTGAGTTTGAAAGGAAAAGCAAGTTACCATGTGATAGGCAATTAGTTTACAGGTCACCTTTTTTTTGGGGTGGTTATGCCAAAATTCCATTTTTTATGCGAAAGTGGACTTCCAAGTGGGTTGCAATGAGCTTTGATACCTACAAACCACATAATTTTTTGTGAACATGAAATAAGAAGATTTATTTCCTCTTCGTTCATTTCTTAAGAACATGCCTATCGCTTTTATTGGTAATAATCCTAATTCGGTTCCAACTTTTTCGGGCCAAAAATCATGAAATAGTGTCAATAGCACTTTTTATGGAAGTCGACTGAAGTCGACTATGTTGAACTAAATTAGTATTTTTGGTACTAATTTTGCTCTAATACTAATAATTCCTTTATGCAAATAGCGATGAGCACTATAATGCTCATTGTGGGTCGCCAAGACCCTTGATTTAGCCTGGAAGAAAAGAACACTTGAATTCTGTTTTTTTATTGTGTAGATAACCGCATCTTGAACTTTTTTTGACTTTGATAACTTCTGTTCGTATATATAACTTATACGTTTGTCACTGTACATGTTTATGTGTTTTGTACTTTGAATATTTGTTTGTGCGTATCTGAAGCTCTTTCTTTGCATTCGAGAAAACACCTGACTTTCGCTCTTGTTTTTTGTTAAGCTGAATGCATCTTGACAAACAAGCTTTTCAGCTTTTTTTTTTTACATATTTTGGCATGTTTCTATGTTATTTGATAAATTGATGCACTTTTCTTTATTTTTTATTTAAAAACTTGCACATTTGAAGAGCTGACAAAAGTGCCGTGCTAAGATTTTTTTTTTTTACAATTTATATAGATTCTTGCTGAGATTGTCATCGCATTTAATCCTGTCGGCACCTTTACGGTCATCACATTAATGATGGGATTGGGAGCGTGATGGTTCATGGGACAGAAATCATCTCCTGTTCTCTATGAGTTTACAGTGATAAAAAATTTCGAGGGCGGTCCGGGAAATCAGCGAGAGCGTGGCATAGTCATTACCAGCGAGCACTTGGCGGAATTGTCGGGAGAGGAGGTCATAGGCATTCAAAAGTGAGTGTTTTGAACTTAACAGTACACTGTTTATTACTCTAATTCGAGTTAATAACTCTAACTTGAGTGCAGGATTTTTTGACCAATCCCATAAAAAATAGTGTTAATAACACGACAAGGCATATTTTTGTGTAGTTAATTATTAGAAAGTGTTAATGCTAACAATTCACTAAATCTAGTAGCGATGGAATGTTTCTTCAGTTGTCAGCCAGGCTTCTGCATAGGTAAACATTGGCCCAGCTTTTTGAACATTTGACTTACCTCTTTATTTTGGAAGGGTTCTTGCCTTATATCTTTAGTGTAGAAGTACTTTTGCTCTGTCTGGAAATATCAGCTAGTGTCTCCACTTCTCGGTGTCTTACTATTTCGTGGGGCTGGTTTACACTCTTTTGGCAGCTTGACTGACATACTTGGCCTGGTGGTGAGCGACAAAAATGATACCGAAGTTATATTGGAATTTAGAGACTGGAGGCCCACTCAGTACTTCATTCAGGAACGCGATCCTTTCATTGGCGCCTTAGCGGACGTGATGGGCCTTGCAAAAGGCTCTCAGTTTAGCATTCGTTTGGAGCAATTTTTCACCCACACATTTCCTGACAAGCCTCTTCCTCTATACCAGGTTGGCTATCTCAGTTTCGCTTCCTTTGTCAGAGTTGACTTGCCTAAACCACTTGCCGGTGCTGAGCCATACATAAGCTAAGATATGCAATCAGGAGAAACTGGAGCAAAGTTGTTGCCGACAACGGTAATGTTTAAGAACAAAGCGATCCTTAGAAGAAGTGGAACAGAACTCTTCATATTTTGGACTTGCAGTTGATGAACTCCGCATGGAATTTATCCAATTGATCTGCATCAAGACAAGTTGAACACAACTTTTCACAGTTTGAGAAATCAAAACCAAAGGGAGGACATTCAAATGTGGGAAAATAAGTGCTGAAAGAAAATCCACCTTAACAGGCAGGTCACTCGTTGGAAATGGCAGGAGTTAATTTTAATTAATTGTAAATGATGAGAAAGCTAGAACACTTATTTTTAAGTGCTGCCCTTGTAATTTCTCAAGGAAGACAATGAGCTCGCTAGAAATTTTCTACCGAACCCAGGGACAGATTTCTCATATTGATATACATTTTTCATCACAACAAGGTCTTATTTTGTAATAATTGCTGTTTTGTTCTCTTCCGGTGACTGTGAGCTGTTGAGAATATGTTAGGATGCTAGACAATCATTTCGGTCACTTTAAAAAGTTATTATTTCAAGAATGGTGTCGATTAAAAGAAAATGTTTGTATCAAGGTTTTTGCAAAATTAGTGTATCCCCTATTTCGTCCTCTAGGTAAATTTTCTTTATCTCACCCTTGGAAAAATGTCAGTTTGTTCTGCTCCATGTCACCACAAAGTTTTGGTCAAGATAACTGGTAACCTCTATTCTCTTTGTTCCAATATGGAAAACGGATGTAGTTGTTAAAAAGGATAGTCTGTTTCAATCTCATTGTAGCCAAAGAGAATGGTGTAGCCCCTGGAAAGGAGTTAAATACTTGACCTGTCTATCCCTACTATTGAGTTTGGGAGGTTTTGTCACAACATCTTCATGTTACTTTTGGAATCAGCTTCTTTTTTATGAACGAGAATGTATTCAAGCTTTTCAACTTCAAGAAATGTTGTCAAGTAGTTGGTGTCGTCTTATTCCAACAGCACACATGGCTGGAAATTACACTGTTTATTGTTATTAGTGTCAATGGTTTTTTCATCACTTGAATCATCTTTTGTCTGTGCATATCCGTCGTGTTCTTAACCCGATAGTTGTGATGGAAAATTAAGGATCTTTCCTTCCGATTTGGTGTCTTTGAACAAAAATCGGACATATGTGCATGGAGAAAAGTTGATTAAAGTGGCAAAAAAAACATCGACGTTAATAACGATACACGGTGTAGTGTCTTAAGAACCAAATTCTTAAGGCCTTCTACTGAGGAATTAATTATCACATTTGTTCTTCCTCGTTCTTCCTCAGTCTTTTTTTGCTTTCAGATTGAATCTTATGTACATTCTGGGATATTTGCATACTTCCAGCAGAACCTTAGACATTTAGGAGACTGTCACTGTCGGTTATTATGCTTAGGTGGATGATTTGGGACTCTGTCATTTGTGCAGTAAATGAGGTCATTCATCCCATAATTCTTGTTGAAACTTGTAAAACTCGGGAATTCCTTCGCTTTAGCTGTTTATAATTGCAGTATTATTTAAATAGCAGATAAACATATGAATGCGTGTGGTGCGGCCATTTTAAGTGGATTATGTCTTAAAAGCTGGCACACTGTCGGAGTGACAGTCACACTATTCACATGTTCTGTTGAAGTATCAGTAAGTTCCGAAAAATGTATGGCGAAGGAATGACAAGAATTGTGTGGTGAAGGGCACATTGTGCACCAGAAAAAGTTTGAAAAAGTATTTTCATGCCCTTTGAAAAAGTGTTTTCTTGAGTGGAAAGCATGTCTAGCAATGGAGGATGTCCTCATTATTAGCCACAGGAGGTTCAATGTGCTTTAAATCCACGTATGAACAACATTTTAGGCTTAATATCTTTTTATCCACATTTAATCTTTTCATGACTTGGTGTTTTCTTGAGCGTACAAAACATGTCTAGCAGTGGAGGATGCCCTCAATATGAGCTCACAGGAGGTTCAACATTTCAGCAAAATTCTGTGGTCCTGAAGAGGGAGAAGTTTTATGTCCATGCATCAAATCCCCAGGTCCTTAGTTGAGAGAGTATATCAGATCATTTTGAGTCCTCTTCATGGTTTAAGACCTGAGAATCAAGACTGCTGGAATAGTTTGTGAGCTTTTGGATCTTTGCTATTCAAGTGTCATACATTTATGGGATGTTTGTACTTTTTGGCCAACTTGGTGGAGGTTTGAGTGGTGCCCATGTAGAAGCGCAGCTAATGTAATTTTTGCTTAAGGAGAACTTCCCAGGAACAAAATTGCCTAAACCGCCTCTTCAAAATTTCTCTTTTCGCGTGCTTTGTTTTTGGGAATGGTGCAGAACGAGTGCGAAATCTACATGATTTCTCGATTTATGTCAGCATATAATGTCTACAAGGATTCTGGGCAACTAGCGTCTCAACGAGCACAGTCTGTGTGGTTTCCGCTGTTGAAGGACTATGCCTGCAATATGCATGTATGTACGAGCCATGGCTGGTGAAAACCTTTGCAACGTTCCCTTGTTCCTGTTAACATAGCTGTTAGTATACAATCTTGCTGTTCCGGAGTCGTTTAGAATTTGACCTGTCGCTTACAGACTGTTTAGAACATGAGATTGTTTGTCTGAACATTCTTTTATTTAAACTATCGATACTGTGCCTTCAGACTTCGAATTTCAGGGCCCCATTGAGGCAGTGACATCAGATGCTGTCCATGGGTGCAGTCATTTAGATTTCTCGTTCTTTCAATTTCTTTTTGGCGTGTTATCTATTTGTTGCATTTTGTATCTGTTGTGGGGATTTCAGACGAGGTTGGATTTCACTGAGATAGGAGGCATCTCTGTTTTTCCAGGTTGGGGACTCTCTCATTATTGATTCACGACCTCTCTACGCGGTTGCAGATGTGCTTAGAACCAGTCTCTGTAAGCTTGCTACTATTGGCCCACCTAATTCGTGTGTTAACTTGTTGTTGCAAAGTTCTGGTTGTAGAGTACACCATTCTTTGCTATAAGAGTAAAGGAATCATTTGTAATAACGTGGAATCAGAGTTGATAATACTAATTTTGGCCTGGGTGACGTGGGGGCTTGCTGACTCCCCTTATCAGTGTTTTAACTCTCTTTTACACTTACAAGTGACAAACACAATCAAATTACTATATCACCTCTCAGCAAGAAAAGGTGCAGTATATAGCTGATATAGTGTCGGTTGTGGATTTAGTATAGCTGCTTGGGATTTGGTATTTTCATCCCAATTTGCAACATAAATTTTCTCTAGGATCTTGGGAGGAATCCTGAGTCACTGAGAAGCTTTGTGCAATCATAGATATTCGCACATCGTTAGTTTTCGCGTAGAAAACATCAAGTGCATGGCATCAGACTGAAGTTTCTGTTGGTTAAATTGTCAGAGATAATTTATCATCTATATCTTTATTTCTAAGTAAGCTGCGGTAGTAATATAGCTGCCTGGGATTTGATACTTGTATTCACATTTGAGGATTGAATAAACAACTTAGGCTGGGATGTTTGTGACGAAATTCTGGTGTGACACATTGAAAAAGTTTAAAATTTTGGTTTTTCATAGAGAATCTTGAACAACTTCTCTGGTTCCGACTTTGAACATTTTTCCCATATAGTTGACCTGATAGCATGATAAATATGCCTAGGCTATGCATCTTTGAATATTCCTCCTTGTATAAAGGAGAAGAATCACTCTAACTATGCATGCGCGGCTTTGTCAACTTGAAGTTAGGGACTTAAGGTCTCTGCAGATTTTTATCCCGTTTCTGGATTGCTTTCAATCTCAGCTTCACATGAGTTCAAAAGGAAAAAGAGAGGAAGCCCAAAAAGAAGCTTATTAGTTTGTCCATTGTTGTTTTTGACAGCCATGAAACCAGGACTTGGGGGATCATATGCTGTCACATGCTGCATAGTTCTGCAGAGGCTATTAGCATCACGTGCCTGTTTTGATTCCGTTAAAAATAACTCCGAGTTTCCAAAGCTTTTACTCCAGGTAAGCATAACGCTGCTGCATAAAGTGGCTACTTTCAATATGGTGCTTTGAGCTTTTTGGGTTATTTTTACCTGTGGTTGTTTTAGTTATGAAGGTTCCAGTTTCATTTTGTTCTGCTATGTTTTCTCTTACCAATTTTTCTCATTTGTTCTTGTCAGAGCTTAACTTGCGTAGCCGTTATGATTACATGATGCCTACATGACGCTGTTGGTTCTATTTTTGCAGGCGATGAAATCTAATATATCTGTTGTGGCCTACTCTGCGGCAATCACTCTAAGAACTTCGATTAAATTTTATGCCAGTGAGCCTGGGGCCGCCTCAAGCCTCTCTTTCCTTGGAAATTCAGGTCCAAGTTCTGCTGTAAGTGTTATATTCACTCAGTCAATCATTCCGTGTCTAGTATTCAGTAACAATTTCTGGTTTTTTTCAATCTTTTATGCATCAAATACATTTTCTTCCAGGGGACCCTGTTCCCCATTGAGATATTCTGTTTTGTCAGCTGTAATTTTTCATTTAGTATGTACTTATTATGGATGTTATAGGTTTCACCGTCACCTTTCTACTGGATCAGCTTCCCTCTATTGTTTAATTGGGAATACTTTCTCGGATTGCACTCATTTGCAGACATCCTGACATATTGCTGCTGTAAAGCATCATTAAAATGCACGTCATCTATTGAAGAAGAGAAACTACCTACTCGAATAGCTTGTAGTTTGAGGGAGACTGTGGGAATGATTGAGCTTAGTGGTTCTGACATATCAGCTGGTTGGGCTTCAGGAAGCAGCAAACAAAATGGTTGCCCTTTCACCTGACAACTTGCAAATGCTTATCGCTCAGTTGCAAACGCACGCACTGCTCCATCAGAACGCATTGCAGGTAATTATTTCACAATAGAAATATAGAAGACAGCAGATAGAAGACTAAAGGATGTAACACATGGACTATGAGGATAATCAACAGCTGCTTTGGAGAGGTAAATTTGCAAATCTAAAATGCAGAGATGTCGTTTTTAAGGCCTGTGATTATAAGTTTTTTTGTAAAATGCCGCCTTTTAAGAATGTTATAATTATAGAGGCTTACTGATTGACTCCTAAGTTTGAAAGAAGCATGTTTATGATAGTCAGGAATTGACTGATTTGTTGTGTTTGCAGGTTCTGGGTGTTCTTGAGATTGTAACACTAGCGCTCAATTTGCCCTCGTCTTCAGATGCGGAAGCAGAACGACAGTGGATGAATGTAAGTAAAGCTTAGTTTGGATCACGTTTTTTTGGTTCCAAATAACATAGATTTTTATATTCTTTCATAAGAGCCACTTTAATAAAATTAAAAAGACAAAAATAAGACTTTAGAGAGTCATTTCATAACCAACACTGCGAGTTAAAATAGATTCTGGAAAAGTCACTGAAAGTGGGATCTGATTAAGAGTCTGGCGTGTTAGTAGACGTTGGACTTTTTTTTTTTTAATATTTCGACGAAAATTTAAGGTGTCCCAAATGAACCGGTATCATGACCATATGTTGTTTTTTTTTTTGGTGTGTGTAACTGGATTTAACAGCATTAGACCTGCTGCCGTTCTGAATTATTTAGTTTATCTTAATTCAGGGGCCTGGGCTCATGAATTTGGGATGATTCGAAATGACGGTTGGGAACACAGTTAGCTATTGTGAAGCAACATTTGTCTCCCTTTTTGCATTTGCAGAATCTGGAGAATGCTTTGGTTACAGCAGCTGCTGTCCTCTGTGCTATCACACGAACAAGAAGCTCAATTATGTTCCGTGTGTAGGTTTTCTTTACACCTCCATTCTCATTGTACCTTTCTCGTTGCGTTCTTGGGCATCTATGCCCTGTTTTTGTAGCTATAGTTTTTGAAATTGCATAATCCCTTTCTTGGACATTTATATCTTGTTCTTGTAGATGTATTTTTTGAGCTTGAATAATGTGTTTGCCTGGTATTGTGGGCTGGCAGAAACGCTTTATTGCTGAAAACTGCCCTTAGCAAGTGCTCTTTGCCAACTGCCAATCAGATCCAGGTGGGGCGAGATTTCTTTCATCCAGATTTTGCTGTGGATACTATCCTCGAGGAACTCTTTGTATATGCCTTAATTTTTGGACAAATCCAAAATTATTCTTTTGAGTTTCTCAGGCAACTACGAAAACGTCTTTATTTTATTTATGACTCGGTTTAAGGTAGTTTTGTGCTGGCAGTATGATAGGATTTATAATGTTTGTGTTGACTGTTGGCAATGGGAGCTTTTGCAGAGTGGTTAGATTCTTCCTGAGTTTTGTTACCAATCAACATATATAACTATGTATTTGGATGAGAATGGTTAGAAGTGTAAAGATCCCTGTCTAAAGAGAACCGTGGTGGTAGGATGTCTAATGTCTGAAAGCATGTTCTTTTTTCAACAGAAGGGCTAAACAACATATTTCTACTCTTAGCCCCGTTTAACCAGAGGCGTCCTTGTTATTATGTAGTAATGGAACCAGACTCTGTGTGGGGAATGTAGGCTATCATCGACAGACGGACTCTATTGACTTCCACAAAACAATTAGCAATAACTATTTTTTTGTGTATTTTCAGTTCGCCTGGTTTTGTGAACTTGTTAGAAGAAGCATAGTGCTCCTGACAACAAAATAACAAATAAGAAGACAAGCACACAAACAAACATACAAATAAACACATCAACATGAACCAAGTTGAACTTCTTTGCTGCCCCCTGGCGAACAAAAGGAGTTTGCTTTTGGAATGTCATTGTATTCCCTTGCGCTTACATAGTTCTTTAGGATGGGAAGCTATCTGCTGATGGTCTTGGTCATGAGGTGTTGGAATACTCGGTTTACACTGGGAAAGTTTACTCATACTAGGGCAAACTGAGATTCCAGGACCTTGCACGAGCTCGATGTGTGGTGTTGATTCATCTGAAACAAGCTCTCTTTGCCAAAAATGAGCGAACTCGAGAACTGAGTGCCAGTCTTGTATATCTTATGGCGGAAGGGAGTCCAGAGACGCGTGCATTGCTAAGAAACATTCTTCCATCTGTAAGTTTGAAATCCTACATCTTCCATCTGTAAGTTTGTAAGTCTGATGAATCGCATCTGAATGTTTGCGAGCCAGGTGCGCTTTGTTTTTGCATGTAACAGGTTCAACAGAAGATCGGTTTGTGATTTTAAAATAAAATTTTATTTTGTCATGTTGTGGTGTGGTTAAAAATTATAGACGTTTTTGCTTGGTTTTGTTGCACGTGGAAGTGTTCTATTGGGATATTGGTTCGATCTGAGAGGAACCTTTCTGACAATCCATTTTTTTTTACATTTTCTTTTGCATTCCATGTTGCGGATGAACTTTCTTGAGGGCCTTGGTTGTTAACCTTGATAAAGTTTAGCCGTTCGATCGGCATTTTTACATAAGACTATCTCTGCAATTAGTCTTCTTTGTTTAACAGGGTTCTTTTGAAGCTAGGATTGATAGGGATCTTTGGAGTTTGCTTCCACAGGGCTTTGATTTTGTGTACGCGCGGAAATTGGAAATGTGGCGACCTCCAGAAATTGTACATTTCTTCTCTTCTTTTTACAATAGGTGTTTAATCCAGCAGTATGAGATGTACTTCGAGAACTACCTTGTGGGTTCTGTGGTTGTGTATTCTGTCTATACTTGGGATCACCTACTGTTGATAAGTTTGCCAATTGTTGCCACAGAGCGTTATATGTGTTCTGTGGAAGATAGCGCTTGTTCATTGTTATCTTACCCAGTTCAAGTTTCATTTTTTTTTTTATGAATCTGATGGCATCACATCTACGGTATCTGTTGCAAACTTGGTTAGTCAAAGCCCATGTTGTTGATAAATCTATGGTAGATCTCAGAATTCGGCAAAGTTATAATAATGTAACAATCTTAACTATCTTAACCCTCATTGTTTCCTCGGCACAGGATGTCCGTGCAAGCCGCAATGCAACTTTTAGGAAAAGTGTGGAACTGGAAGAACGAAGGGTAAACAAGATGACGACATGGTTAGAAGCACTGGACATGTTGCGAACAGAGACAGCCTCTACTCCGGTGTTTGTTTGGAATGACTTCAAGCGTCAGGAGCTTCTGAAGGTAAGGCCAAATGGGAGAGGAAGTTTTTTTAAATGGCGGAAAATGGCGGCATGTGACATCTTCAAACACAATAGTCGATGCCACGGTGTTTTGAAATGTCTTCCAGGAAATAAATTATTGTGCATTGCAAGTTTTGTCTTTAAATGGGAAAAGTTTAAGAGGCAGAATGCAATGAAAAAAAAGAAGCACTTGGCTGATTGACCATGCTACTAATTTCATTATTGGGAAAATTCACTTCAGAATCTGATGCCAGAGTAGCAATGAAAGTTTAGTTTTATGGAGCTTTAGGGTCACTTGTTACAAACTCACGCTAGGGTTTGCGAGGAAGTTTGTCTGGGATTAAGATTACTGCTTCTGCAGTCATTGGCTGACAACTCAGCTGGTCTTAACTGAAAGTGTGGCATATCTGTTCACGATCTTGGACGGCTTTACATAAGTGCTAGCCTTTCTAAGTCTGCTGCCAATTAACGAAATTTTTTGGTAAAGCTCAGTTTAAACGTAACTGTGAGGTCATTATTACTAGGATAAAGGTTTCTTCAACATGAAGGTACTGGCAATCTTTAAGGATCACTTATTGTAGTCTTGTCATGGTTTTTTTTTTGAATGCTCTTATGAACATGTGACCTGATGTGTTGTGGTTGTGGATATCCATATATATTTTTTCCCCCAGTTTTTGCGAGAAGAGGTGGAGACATATGATCGTACTGTTGCTGGTGCAGCAGGCAGGGAGGTTGATTATAATAGCTTTGATACTGAGATTGTGTATTCTGCTCTCAGCGAAAACAACGGTAAATTGGCGTATGCTTTTGTTCCCATTGTTTATTAAAGTCATTACTCCCAGCAAAAAAAGGTTAGTGTAGGCCAGATTCTTTCTGACTATGACGTTCGTTGTTGTATCTGTCGACAAGTACTTCGCGTCATTTCAGTTGCTGTTTAAAAAATTACTGCTCAGTCGATTCATTTTTGATGGGTGGAGGCTGACAACCTCGTATTGCTCATGCACAACCATTATTGCAGAAGTTTGTAAGACAATTATCGACGGCATTCATTTGGAGATTCTTGTCGAGGGTCCTGATGAAGATGAACCGGAACTGGCGTCCCACTGGAAGGTGATTTATGACAAAATAATATTCTTTAGTTGTAGCAAGACCAGAATCAAGACAAGCTTGTTGGCAAAACTGGCAAACGTGTGCTTATGCTAAGATGTTTCTTTTACTCCTGGTCAATACTGATTTATTATTGTTTTTCCACCTATGAACTTGGTTGTGGGGCAGCTGAAGTATCCTGTTCGACTCTTTCAAGCAGTTTTCCATTCTTTACTTGTGTGTTTTACTCCACTTTATGCCACTAGCAATTTGCCAGAAGTGGAGCCCCGTCTCGCAATGGATGCCCTCACTTGGATTTATGACCATCATGCAGAGGAACTTGCTTCAACAGTGGAAAATCTTAAAGTGGTTGAGGTTAGTGATGTTCCTTTCACTGTTTCTTGAACACGGGAAGGGAACCTTTTCTCTCTTGCGAATAGCAAAAACGTATCTCTTGTGTTCTTCTGAACAAGGCAAAGCAATAGTGTTTACACGGGTTCTGGATTCAGCAAAGAGAAAAGAACAAAAAGGAATTTCTGCCCGAGGAATATGCAATTTATATTCTTTAAAACACAAGACTACTTGTTGTTCTTTTAAGTTATACAATGGTGGTCTAGTATAGATAGCTAACATTTTGCTAATAAACTGACCAGCATTGCTTATTGTGTGCTCCAGACACTAGTGGCGATGTTGCGAGAGGCCATCGAGAATGAGCACCATGTCTTTGCTTTCAAATCCGTTTTCCTCTTGCTTTTAGCAGTGGAACATGGAGGTCGACGCGCCGTCTTCAATTTTGTTAAAGCAGGAGGAATGTCAACTATCATACCGCTGATGGTTGTTTCATTGGCCAAGGTTAATTCTAGAACTTCTTAGTGTTTGGTTTTGTTGTCGGTCAATGACGTTCCCTACAGATGTTCGGGCAGTGCCCAATGTTTGTTTCCTTGGTGACCACTACGAGTGTTTTTGTTTCCCTTCGTCTCTGGCAACGCTTTTGGATGTTTGTTTCCTCTGTGACCGCATGAGTGTTTCTTCTTTTAACCTCGAATTGAAATGGGCTTGTGTTCAATGCAGTGCTGCAAAGATGTCACTCTATTTGAGTGCGATGCACCGAGTGTGAAGGACCGGGGCACCATTGAGAGAGTTCCTGTGGTTGGCGTAGATGGAGAAGTTCGAATGGCGAGAGTTCCTTCAGGAAAGACTTCGGTTCAAATCCTTCCAGATGGAAGTATGGATGCGAGGGATGCTATAAAGTGGCAGGACGATAGTGTCCCTGAAAAGTTGCAGCTTGGAATGGCACTGGATCTTTTGGAGGCTCTTTTGCGGTATGCATATACAGGAAGGGGTCTTCAGGATTTTGGGACTTTTTTTTTTGACTACTTGGACTCTTTTTCGTTTGACGGTCCAATCTTTAGTTTTAGTACCTGTGGAAACAGGGTGGCAAGTAACATGGCAGACAATAAGGAAATGTTTCACTATTTTCAATCGTTGTTCACTGTGCATTTTGGATGATGTATTCTAGGCATCTGTGACTGTCAAATTGCTTCACTTGCATGGCGGTTTGGCAGTCTTGCATCGTCATATACGTGTTGAAATGTAGATGTACTTGCATGGGTTTTGTTTTCAATCCTCTCTAGAATTGGCAAAATACGGTCTAATGCAGGTTTTCCTTATACTGATCCTTTCCCTTTTTGTTCTTTTGGAACTCAAGACTGTCAGGTCATGACAGTGGAGCAGAGCAGTTTCCACCATCTACAGCTTGTCAGGATCTCACTCGACACGAGATTCTTTACCACCTCGTCCAAATGCTTCTTCGAGCTAAACCACCCTTCTTTGGCAGGTTAGAACGGGGTTTTGATGAGAAGGTTTCCTTACACTCTGACTGACAGAGAAGTGCATGTTCTTATTAGATTTATCAATGAGTTGACCTTCAGTTTATTTGAATTATTCTTGTTTCACTTGTTAACTAACTGTTAACTTGCTTTCAAGCATTTACGTTGCTATTGTCTCCACAGAAATCAAGAGTTTTCATAAGCTGTTAATTTGTACTTAAAATCATGGTGTCCGACTGAATGACATTGTCCACGGAGTAGTGAGCTTTCATGCGTATTGATTCATGGAACGTCTGGTTATCTTTGCGTAGAAAGCCGTCTTTCTGTTTCATCTCTGCTTACGTTCTTTTGTTGTCATCCAGTAGCTAATGGTTGTTCATCGGTTCTCTTTCTTCTGGGCAGGATCTTGGACATCCTGGCATCACTATTTAAGGCAAACAAGTTAGCACGTCCGGGCTTGTACAAGTTTGGTATTTTTGAAATTTTACTTTGGAAACTTATGGCGGGGGACATCACCGAAGATGACAAATCTGCAATTATTAAGTATTTGTGGCAAACGCATCTACACCAGGTAAGAACGGGCCACTCATTCGGAAATCATATTTGCTCAGATCGTATTTACCGGCCCTTTTTACAAAGCCATCATGCGTTTCACTCAACGAAGGAACTCTAATAGCATGCTTAATTGCTGTGGTCTCGAGCTCCCAGTTCCAGGTCAGGAAACTATGCATGACCATTTTCTGTTCCTGTTTCCTGAATATTTCTGTTGCAGGATCCAGAGGGGTATCTCCATTCTCCAGTGAAAGGTCTTATTGTGGTCGAGCACCTTCCATGGAACGAGAGCATTCTGAGACTCTGGTTACCACCGAGTCTTATCTCCAAATTGATTCAGGAAGTGAGTACCCACAGAATTTGAAGCTGATTGACACCCATGTGATACATAAGTAATTCGCTGTACATTTTTGGGTTTTGAGGTCCGACTTGATAGTGAGCTGGTTAGAGGTTCCCTTTATTCCATATTTGTAAAGTGCCGAAAACTATGGCCATATCTTACGTGCTTAGCTTGTATTATGTCCACATTTAACCTTACCCTTTCACCTAGTAGTCTTAACCTAGAAAAGGATAATGTCTCCTTATTTTATGCACTGTCAGAATAAGCTTTATTTAAGCAGATTGACAAAATCATTTTTTCAAAGAAGCAACTTTTTACCCGGAATTTCATAGTTTGAAGTGGAGCACGAGATTCGAGTTAAAAGGTGGCCTTGTTTTTATCGTTTTCGGTTGCAGGGTCCAGATGGGTTTAAGGAGAAATTGGACATCGAGGAGGACTCGCCAGAGTTGATTTGGAACAAGGAGATGAAGGCACGGCTGGTGGAACAGCTCACTGCTGATTTAGAGCCTTATACAAAGGCTCGAGCCTCTGACCCACAAGCTCTTTTCATTTATCAGCCTCGTCCTGCTGTTGTTTACCCGGAGCTCGCAGGTCAGTTTAGTTTTGCACACTTTTCATGATCCTTCAGAGTTAATAACACCCATTCGATCGTTCTTTGTTTTGACCAAAGATCACAAGCTAGTGTTCAAATCATGACAATTGAGTGGATAACAAGCCACCACACCACTACTAAATTTTTTGGTATGATTGAATTTTTTATAGATAACTTTTAACTCTGAAATATGGCGCAAGGTTATTATATGAGAGAAGTGTAAAGTATTGCGTTCAGAGACGTAGCAACTGTGAGTGTTTTTTACCTCTTCTTTGCCAAATGTAATAGCAGGCACCTTTCGAGTCTTGAGATCAATGACAACACTTTATCAGGGTTATCAGGGGTTTTTCAGGGCTTTTTAGGGTTTTTAAGGTTTCAGAGCGATGATTTGGTATGTTCTTGTGATGCAGACACTATATTTGTTGCTCCGTTGTACCTTCACAACCTTCTAGACGATGAACGATACCCTGATCACCCAGTGGTTGATCCCTCTTCGTTTCACAGAGCAGTTTTACAGGTGGAATTGACCTCTCCTTCCAACGTCTTTTAAGCCTTAATTGTTATTTCAGCAAGCAATACTTCCATGAGAAAACAATCTCAACTTTTTGCAATTTGCCAGGGTTCTGGGGCATGTGGTTGAATGTGATTGTTTTTCTTCGGGTTTCTTGCTTTTGCTAATTTTGGCTGTAATATGCACCGCTCTTCTTGTTGTTTGCCAACGGCTTAACAAAGACCAGATAGTAAAGCACTACTCCAGGCTGTTTTCTTACTGGAGTTTGCTTTATGGGAAACTTCAGCTGTGTGATCCAGGATTTTTGTTTGTTAGTTTCAACTGATGTGACACTGTCGACATATGCTGTACTT
This sequence comes from Zygnema cylindricum, assembly GCA_037447655.1. NCBI lineage: Eukaryota > Viridiplantae > Streptophyta > Zygnematophyceae > Zygnematales > Zygnemataceae > Zygnema > Zygnema cylindricum. The sequence continues at coordinate 168,359 of JBBHKE010000367.1, read as the reverse complement.
TCTTGTGTACTTCATTTGAAATACATACTAGGCATAGGAGATTCGACACTTTGGATATCCTTTTTTTCTTGGCTTTCGCTCTATGGTGCTTTACGGGTCAGGCTTCTACTTTTCATGGCATCATGCCGGTTTTTTTGTATTTCCTGCCTAGAACCTTTTCTCACTGCATTATTGCTTAAGTGGTAAAAGACATCTTAGTGGGAGCCCCAGGCTGGATAGTTGAGAGTCATGGGAGTATGAAGGTCTCAAACTGTGGATGTGTTCTTGAATCTAGGTCTATCTTTTGTCCATTCTCACCAAAGCTTCCTTTTGTTCTGGTGGTGTACAGGAGTACCAGCGGATACTGAGTACAGGGAATGCATCAGGTACCTCAGTTTGGCGTCAGGAGGTACCGAGAATTGTGCAATTGACTAAGGCACAGGTGTGTGTTGCATTTCCCTCCCATCTGTCTATCCTCCTTTTCTTCTCAATTTGTGTTAACTCGTACTCGGGGTGATTTTCTTTTGAGAGAAAGGTGTTCTATGTGGAGCAGGATTTGCTAAAAATCAATGTGAGGTTTTTTCTTTTGTCTCGATAAATTTTGCCAATAATTCCGATGTATTTAAATTGTGATATCGTCAATATCCCTGCATTTATTAGCGTTTTGATTCCTAAGCTGTGAGGCTGAAACAATTTTTCAGTACGGTATGCTACATTGTACTATATTGTAATGAACTGCCGTATGAAAAAGTTTTGAGCATCAAATTTTTGACTTCATGCCTCAACTTTTAGTTTTCCAATTATTGTGCAGAAAATTTCTGGCCAATCAGGCTCTCGGTCAAAAAAAAGACCAGATATATTTTTTTTTTGTAATAGATTTTTAACTATCATACGCTTTTATCAGTCAATTATCGTTTGTTATCACGATGTTGACATACAGGTTTTTTTCTCCTCGATTTTTCATTGGACCGAAATTGTGATACATCGTTGTCATGTGTCCTATATGATATCGATTGATATGGGGCAATAGAGAAAGTTCTTGAGACTAGCTCCAAGTCGTTGGGATCTGGTTGAATGTCTGGGATTGTTTTGTCACATAGGGGATCTTGTTGTCTTCCAGCTGTCATTTTTTTATTTATTCCCCCTTGTATGTATGGTTGTCTTGTTGTCTTTTTTGTATCGAGTCATTTCCATGCTTCCCCTGGATTTTTTCGTTTAAAAGGGATAGTGGTTGAATTGTTGGTATGTTATCTGGGCTGAAAAGGATCTTGTCCTGAGGAGGTATCCGGAGATTCCACTTTCAACAGAAGCTGAGAGCATAGTTATCGACATCGCAACTCCTGCCCTGCGTGTTTGTATTGCACAAAAAGACGAGTGTCCTGTCACTATGACAGCAATACTTTCACATGCGGCCTCCATCCTACAAAATATAGCTAAAACCAGAGAAAAGTGAGTACGATTTATCTTTTTCTCTGATTCCCCACCATGAATGTGTAGGATGTGGTATCTTGTTACAGTTGTTTGTGGCGGTTCATGGGAGGTGGACCTGACACAAAGTGTATGCGTAGTGGTGTTAGCGAAGTTTCAAATAGATAAGGGAAATGAGAGCGCAACGTTTTTATAATGAGATGGATCACACAATTTTTTTCTTTGTTGCTCTAGGTCAAGTAAGTAGTTTGTGGTTTTTGTTGTGAAAACTGCACATTTACTAACATTCCTGACCTAAAATGTTATTCGGTTTTTTTTTTTTCCCTGAATAAATTGAGTATGTGACATCGGTTGGGTATAGATTGCTATTTGACTGCATAATAAATACGTTTTTGCCTCTTTTGATGTTACAGGGATACAAATGTGTCAGAAATTGCCATCAGTTTTGCTCTGAGTGTGTTGTCATTGGGCACTAAAGTGAAACCGGATGGAAGCTTTCCGGATTCACCAGTGGGAACATCATTGGAACCAGCTCTTGCGGCGGCTTTTGCAGTACTGGAATTGGCTTCAGCAACAAGGTTTGTTATTTTAACTGAAAGACATCTTTTTAACACAGACATCTTTTAAATTTGTATGCGTTTGATTTTTTTTACTATTGTTCCCTTTTGAAGGTCGTTGTTGTCTGGGTAGCGACCTCGTTGGTTTTTATTTTATCTTTATTTCATCTTTATAATAAGTGTAGAGGCGCATAATGACACCTGTAAGCTCCAATCCGAAGAATTTAATAATGAATAGGCACTTCAGATTTCTTCGTTCAGGTTCTACCAGTATGGATTTCAGAAAACTGAAAAGTTGTGCTAAGAAAAATGATTGAATCGTAATTGTTGTCTTTCAGGGAAGGACGCCATCTTCTCCGTGACGATGTGAGGTGGAGGAAAGGCTTTTGGTGGGCTCTTTGTTCTTCTGCCGGGGCTGCCGCTTCTAGTTCAGAGACTCCGCCCAGTCCTGTAGCATTTGCGGCTTTGGATTGCCTCAATCATTTCTCAGGAGACGTGGAGCTCTGTTATCGGGTTGTCAAGCAAGTAAGGATGAACATGCTCTTCCGATGGGACTTTGTTGTACGGTTTTTGAGGATTTAACAAAAAAGTATATATTTTAAGCACAGTCGTCTACCTTACTGATGCAGGAGTTGCTGCATATTTCCAAGTAGTTTTATTTGTAAGTTATGCAATTGATGTGTGTAGTTTGGAATCGTTTTTCGCTGTTTTGGTCGTTTATTGTTAGACAGAGAATTCTATGTTTCTCACCACTGATGTCTTGTGTTACCGACGTTTCTGCAGGGCCTCCTCTTACCTTTACTGCTTTTGACAGTTCCGACTGAAGAAGCTTTAATAAAGATGAGAGAGAAGTCAGAGAATGATACAGTTTCTCGTACGAGGACGCTGGAGCAAGTGGGTGCCGAGGTCCTCCGTACTCTTGCAGTGACGCTTGACCAGGCTCCAGAAATGGACCCTAGTCCCCGACACCAGTTTGAAACGGGGATTTTGGTTACTGTTATTCCTTTGGCTATGTTTACTTGCTTGAAAAACCCAGATGCGGGAGCCTCAAAATTTATGGCCATGGCTTCCACAGATTTATCGCAGCCAACTGCCATTTGGAACACTGATGTGAGGTTGGAGCTACGCACAAAGGTGACTGCCAGAGTGAGAGAGCACAACTTGCAGCAAGCCACAGGAGTGGTCACCACAGATGATGAGCTCACGTGGCTTGAAGAGTTCAGGTGTGCGTCTTCCTCTTCGTGTTTATGTGAATATGTATGCTATCATGTATGTTTGTATGTATGTGTAATTTTTTTGTATGTTTGAATGTATGATTTGATGCAGGCATGTGTGCATGCATAGTTCTGACGTGGCTCAAGTTTAAAAATAATCCATTTTGGTCTAGTGTTCCACACTGTAAACCTGTGCTTGTATTATTTATGGTTGAATAGTTTATGTTTAACCTTGCGCTGAAATCACTGTGGATTGGCAAGAGTGGACGGAAGGAACAAGAAAGGAAGGGATTTTTGCTGATGTCAGAAGTCCAAAAAAAGTCATTTTGCAACTTAGAATTGTCCAGATCATACAATCTAGTTTTCGATGGTCCATGTGTATAGAATTAAAACTTGACGCTGGATTAATGAGTCACGGTGACTACTTGCTTTGTCATCGTGGAAAGCCTCCAGTTCAGTTTAGGAGAAACCCTTACAATTTGCTAAATCAACATTTATAACTAGGTTGCCAACTTAGAAAGATATCTCCTTCGTGGCTCGTTATGACTACCTTTTCCTCATTTTCTTCATTATGTTTTTAATGCACCACCATTTCTTTGTGAAGATTTTGTTATGTAAATCTTTGAAGGCTGATATGAACCTTTTACCAAGCTGTCAAACCTTTCAGGAGGTTTGTATATTTCTTCTTTTGAGGAATTAATTTTTTTTTTCCCTTCTTTTGCAGTTATGACTGTCTTGCGGATGAAATGGTGATTTCCGGAGTTTTTGTCAAAGGCTACGCAACTGGTCATTGGGAACACTTCGACCTTCCAGACGGACGTGCCTTTTTGGACTCTCTTCAGGACTATCTTGAAGCTAACCGACACATTCTCATTCCTCCCGGGCAACAGAAATTAGAAGGAGAGTCAAATGTATCCACACATACTCACATACCAGAGAATGGGAAGAGGCTTTTTGGGGGGAGAGTGAAACTTCCTGCCACAGAGGAGGACTTCTTAATTGCCATGGCTGCTTTAGGAGAGTGTCTACGATATGCTGTTGAAGATAGCAAAAAGGGAATGCTTCTCCAAGTAAGATATCCTCTACTTGCCGAAGTTCTCTCAAAGGGGGCACATATTCCAGCTGCTCAAATGGAAGTGGCAGCTATTGCCCAAGTTTTATCAGGTCATGTGACAGCTCAGGAACAGCTATTGCCGTCTCCTCTCCTTCCTGTTATGGCTCAGCAACTCTGGGAAGGTCTGGTGTCTCCCAGTGAGAAAGCATATGAGGTCGCAGCTGCAATTCTCGATGCATTTTTGGAGCTTAGTCAGGAGATGCCAGCCACTTTGGAAGCAACAAATTACTTTTCTAGTAGTGGGACTTTACTTCTAATCTTATCCCTTTTCTTTGATGCTGAATTACCCACTTGGGGACCCAATCCCGAAGAGTTAATTTCCCCAAGAAAACAATCAAAGGCAAACGATTCTGGACAGCTGGTTGCTGCTCAGATTTTAGGATACCTTCTTTTAGCCACTATGGGAGTAGATAGGAGAGCAAAACTAGTCAAAGATCTGGCCATTCGTCGGTCAGTGGGCGATGCTTCTGCTTTAACCAATGGACATGCGGGAGATAATTTTTCGGCTGATGTCACAGACATGTATGAAATTTCCAACCTTTTAGATGTAGCTCAAGAAATGGCAGTTCAACCACTTGTTGTGAGAACACTCTATCAGCTTCTTCCTGTGGACATTCTCTCCACGCTTGCAAGGGACCCAACGGAAGCGTGTGAGATGATGCGAAGGGAGGTTTGCAATCCTTTACTAGTTTGGGGAAGTGCCGGGATAGATCGATGCCGAAAGCATTTGCTTTTAGAGTCAAGAAAACTGAAAGAAATGATGGAGAAGAATGGAGATGTAGGATTGCCTCCATGGTCTTTGAACAGCCAGGAAGATGCCCTGTTTTTGAGATATGTGAAGGCAGTCGTTGAGCCGTCAGAAGATTCCGAGGAAGAAAAAGGGAAGCTGTTTTCTGATGAGCCTCAGGAAGGCTATGTGAAGGAGTTGTATATGGGAGGCTTTTTTGTTGACCAGGTTCTTAGAAAACCAGGGTATGACATGAACATTATTTTAGAAGATCGTCTTGTTCGAGAAATTCGAAAAGCGGTGGTTGTGGCTGCCCCATCCGATGGGGCACGTGCAAACGAGTATACTTTTGATGATAGAAGGAGGCTTCTTCTGGCCCTGTTAGTTTTATTTCGAAGCCGGCCGGGATTATTGGCCACCTCTAACATTGACATTTTTTTCCCAATATACGATTTCATAGCTGGGGGGAGTGGAGAGGAACGGAGGGGATTAGCTCTTCCAGGTCTCCTTCTATTCCAATGCACAGTGAACAGCTCAGATATTGCTGATTTTGTTGTGAACGAGGATCTTTTGAATACAATTTCCTCATTTTTGGTTCTCCAGGTGCCCTCGGATGAAGAAGGTTTTACCGGGACAGACCCTCGGCTTTGCAGTTTAATGCTTTTACTTCGTCTAGTGAGGTATAGTTCCAAAGCTACAAAAACGGCTCTTGAGCTCGATCTCGTGGGACAGGTGGCTTCCATAGTTCTTCATCATGAGAGTGTGGAAATTGTGAGGGGAAAAGCCGCGGAAGTTCTTTCTGTGATGGTTGCTGATAGGCGATGTGGGTCGGAAGTAAACAAAGTGTTGGAGAAAATTGTTCCAGGGGATGAGAAAGGGTTTGGGGAATGGTTGGTGCCTCTCCCTAATATTAGAGACAATGTGGTAGATGATGTAGCTATGCAACACTTCTTAAGGCATCGATTTCCCGCCGAGTGGTGGACCGCAGATACACCTGAAGGCATTGTGGGTTCAGTCACAAAACAGGAAAATGGACCTTCAGTAATATTGGAAGAAGTCCACGATGTTTACACAAACGGAAAGTCTGGGAGTTTTACCACAGACTCAATGGAAGAACCAGACAAAGGTGCTGATTTTGAACCAGACGAGAGTTGAGGTAGTCGAGGTTCAAAAATATCAGAATCTGGACTATAGTCCTGGCAAATTTAAAACACAAACTGTGCGGTACAACCAGATTGGATCGATTGTGGAAGGTTTAAGAGCTGGATACTCTCAGTTATTGAAGGGCTATATTGACAAAAAATGATTTTTGCCCAGATTTGGAAAAAAGTTGGGGGAGATGGCCAGATGAGACAAAGCCATGATTGTCTTTTGTGTCAGATCCCGTGACTGCTCTGGACACTACATTCTTGTTAAGATTTATTTTATTTACTGGAGACAATCAAAGAATCCACCATTATTTGGTTTTTACTTAATTCCCTGGACAAGGAAAATGTTTAGAGTTTTTATCCTGGGCAAGCAACAAAAGTCGAATAATTTTATAGAAGAGTTGGGAGCTTCTAAGGACTAGCCTTAGGTCCCCGAAAACTGGGAGAGTCTTAAGAGGATTTGATTTGATTTTCGAGGTCGATTTGCCTTTTTGAGTTAAAAGAGCAGAAAAAAAGCCTCCTTGTTTGTGTCCTAGTTTTTCTTTTAAGGCTTTCCATTGTTTTTTCATGGCCAACTGGAACACATGGCCATGTAAGAAAAATATGGTTGTAAATTTTTCATGTAAAGTTTTCGGCAATCGTCAATTCTCCATGTTATGATGAGTGGGGTGGACTTGTCAAAAAAAATTTGGGAATATTTTACGGTATACGGTAGTCTGGGAGAAATGTTAGTTTGTTGTTGAAACTTCTTCTATGGATTGTCATGTTTGACTTTGTTTGACTTTGACTTCTTTAAGCCAATTGGTTATTTGGTGTGGTAGGAGCAGAATGCTGATATATGGGAATTGTTGTACATGTATATTGTATACACAGCTCAAATATGGATGAGGAAAAAACTTTCGTCAAGTTAACACAGTTTTAAAAAATCTTGGGCTAGCAAAAAGAACATGCATATCAAATACGTGTAAACTATAATGTATAAATATTGGGACATTGAGATGAGACAAAAACATCTTATTCGATGCGAACACGATGGGGCTAGAATCAGTCATCTCCTTCATTGGAAGAGATTCCGCATTCGGAAAAGATTTGGCAAGATGTTCGGTAAATGCAAAATTAGCATTCGTCTCCACATTCGGTGGTAGGAACATATGTTCTTATGCTAACAGTACCTTAAGCCCTTGGATGAAGTTCTGTTTGAAGGGTGACCCCAAAATTGTCCCAGTGACTAATAAGTACTCTGTCGTGGGACCCAACAGGAGATGGCCAAAATGTCAAAGTGACAAACAAGTGAGTAACAAGTCCTGAAGTGCTTGGATGATGTTTCACTAAATTTGTGATCTTAAAACTAAGAGGGTTCCCTGACCATCGGATGAAGGTATACCAGAGAAATAACCTATTTCACAACTATAGAATGCAGTCAATTTTTTGGACAAATTGTTGTGAGAGGACCAACAAAATTACAATATCTCTAATTTCTTAGACTAAATATTAATAAGCCTTACTGAAAACGTGTGATGGTAAACCGTCCTGGTACATGGAAACAAAGGAAAGGAGAACACAAACGATGGTGAGAAAACTCGCACAAAATCAAACAAACCAAAAATTGAAAAGCACTGCGAAAACTTTGGCTGGTATCCAAAACAAGCTTGCCTACGAGACAAGAATCAAATGAGGAACTCCAGACCACAACTTGGTATGTTTTTGTTGGGTTGGTGTACTTATCTTTAATCGTACTCCATACGAGGATGTCATGCAGCAGCTTTAGCAGTACTGGAACTTTTAGGGTTTTTCAACAACAAGGTGAGTTTTTCGGTTTTGCTCGCTTATTGTTTGTTTTTTGTTTGTTATTTCAACTCAAAATACATATTTTTTACACAGGAATTCTATTACTCTCTGCATTTTATTTTTTTGACTACCATTCTCTATTTAAGATCATTGTAAAGGTTGTCCGGATAGCGACCTTGTTGGTGTTTATTTTATCTTTGTTGCAATAATCATGCAGAAGGTTTTAGAATTATTGCGTCACATAACGACACCTGTAAGCTCCAATCCGAAGAGTTTACTTCAGCTAATGTTGTTGGTCAGGCGGCTCGACATCTTGGAGTGGCAGCTCGTGATGCTGCTAAGGCAAAGGAGCGTGATTATGCCCACCGGGACCCTATGGATGACTTTATCCCGATGGCGGTCGAGATCTTTGGTTGTTTGGGTGTTGCACTGGACGAGTTTCTCCGTACTTGTGCTCGACGTGCTTTCGAGCGTCGAGGACCTGGGAGCCCTCCTCCTTCGGTCCTTACTTCTTTTTACCGTCAACGCTTATCTGTGGCTCTACAACGAGTGCAGGCTTCTATTCTCCTCCGATCGACTGTTGCGGTTATGGATTGTCGCCGTGCTCCGGAACTCCCTCAACGTGCTCCCCCGGGCTGGGGGGACTTACGGGGTTGTTTTTCATAGATATTTAATTAAGTTAGGGTTGGGATTGGGGTTTGTATTTTTGTTTTTGTGAGTTGCCGTGCTTTTCATTTGAGTTAGGGTGCTTTTATTTTCCTTTTTGTTGTTTCCTTTTTTTAGGGTGTGTTTTTGTCGCTCTTTTTGTTTTTTATTGTTGTTTTTCAGTGTTGGTCATGCCACCCCTTTTGTACCCCCAAACTCAGATGGTTTACCATCGTGCTTTTTAATTTATCCTGCATTTTTTTTTTTGTTTAATAATGAATAGGAACTTGAGATGTCTTCGTTTTATTTACACCGTCAGATTCGGACGTTCTGACGGTCGTTGATCAAAGTAGCGATCTAAGAAGATCACATGAAAAGCCCATAACACAACTTACGATAAAGGCGCCGACCAAAGGCCTACCATAAAAACGCCTACTTTTTAACTATGTTTTGAACCACACCAAAACTACACCGTGTATCGCTATTAAGTATTAACGTTAATATTTTTTACGCCACTTAAAACATCTTTTCTCCGTACAAATTGTCCGATGTTAAATTTGAGGGAAGCTGAGAACTTTACCTTTCAATCGCAACCGTCAGATCAACAATCTGACAAATATGTACGGAGAAAAGTTGTTTTAAGTGACGACAAAAATATTAACACTAATAGCGATATACGGTGTACTACACAGTACTTTTGGACTTTTGTACTTTTTATCATAATGACTCCATGTTCCATGAAGGCCTCCAGTTAGTGAGAAGTCGTTAGACCTAAAGAACGCTCTGTCAACCACTTTAGCTTTGGACATTACGGAGGCCTTCACTACAATGCCGGGTAAATTCTAATTCAGGTATTAGGGCAGACCATGTCGCATATTCATGACACGTCGAGTGTTGGCAACATTGCAACACGTATCTTACGCTTTTGCAGATGGCCATCTCTTTTAGTGCAAAGTCAAAAGTATAATAAGACTTGTTACACATGGCTACACGAGAAAATCAACAACATGATGAGGATTGGACTATTACAATGTTTGAATATGCACACATGGGAATGGTCAAGTGTGACCATGAGACCATGATATTTTTTTTCCCTTTTTATTAGGGTGGTTATCTACCATTCGCTCAATATGCGATCAACAGTGCACATCTCCAAACTAATAAGGCTACACTTTGAAACAACTCATTGGAAGAGACCGTAGGATCCTTGACATCTGTCCTATTAGTGATGGATGACTCCGTACTGTTTTGACGTTTGTCAGTAATATCCATGAAGCTATTCATTGAGCCAAGTCGTAGTTACAAGTACACCGTTAATCGCTATTAATGTTAATGTTTTTTTCGCCACTTAAAACATCTTTTCTCCGTACACACATGTCGGATTGTGGATCTTATGGTTGCGATTAAAAGGTAAGATTCTAAGCTCCCGATTGGCGGTCTCAAATTGAAAATCGCAGAAGTTTATATGCTTCAAAGAAGTTTTAAGTGGCGAAAAAAACATTAACACTAATAGCGATTCACGGTGTAGTCTAAATAGAAGGTGCAAGTCAATCACAACCGTAGGTTTGTTAAATACGAAAAAGACGACTAGGTGTTGTTTGGATGCGAAACTGATGGTGTTTACAAGCACAAGGAAATGTTTCTTTGCCTTATATATGATTATTATCTTTTTAGGCATTTGAATGGTACAATTAATGAATTAATGAAGCTTGCAAACTATTGTAGCTTTGCATGTGATTATAAAATGACACTTTGTGTTCCATCTCAATACACCAACAATTTTTGGATGGTCGGTTACAGTTGTCACATCTACGCATCAGTTGGCAGAGGGTTAAGAGTATGAATTGGTTAAAAAGATGTCCGCAAGTCCCTTCTCGTTGAAAAATAAAACAAAGACAAAAAGAAGTAATTCGAAGCAGGATTGCATGCAGGACACGCGTAACAAAAATTGTCTACTTTTGCGCTATGTTAAGCGTTAAGCGAATATCGACACCGAAGACTGCCGATATTGTGATTCAAAAAGAATATAAAATCGGTTCTTATGGATCGGCGAGTATTGCACCAATACCGAATTGCGTAGAATCGATTGAAAATCAGTCCGATATGCAATACCAAGGAATCATGAAAAAGCCATTAACGACTTTTTTCTTTAAGAGTCTTGCGTTGACGATACTCAATAAATTACCGATACGATTTAAAGACTGTAACATTTGTCGAAACTACAATAGTACCATCGACAAAAAGCAACACCAAGAACCGACCGTTTCAAATTGTTGAGCAGCGACACTGTACGGCAAGTATGTAATTATTAATTAACCCTATTTGATTACCTTTTATAACAGAATCGCGGCGAAGAAGGCGGTTTCTTTGGCCCAATAATAATGTTTCTCCACTTGCAAAGCAAATTTATTCAGTTTAGTACGATGCAGTTGACTCGTGAATAGTGCGAAGCTACAGTGCGCCAAACTGGCAACGGCTCGGCTTGTCTTTTTCTTCAGATCGAATGCAAAGCTGGCAGTCGTCCGAGCAAGTAGACCTTGGCAGAATCGTCGTGGGAGTCGACAAAATTGCAGATTTTTTTGAAGCACGGGTGTGAAATATCACATGCAGTGTCATGTGAGAGTTCGCTCTCGTCATAGATGGAGGGTGTTAAATGCAAACAAATTGACGGCTCGGATTTTAGCTTGATTTGGTCCAGTCAGCTTCTCTCTAAGCCAGCAACTGTGTGACGCTTGGCAGTCATGATACTAGATTTCAGTCAGGGTGACGCTTTTCCGTACAGCGGCAGCCGTCCGAGCAAGTAGAACTGTCGGATCGCAGTTGACAAAATGGTTGTTTTGAGTTTTCATTAGCGGAGCTGAAAAAATATTTATTGGCATGTGAGAAAGTTTGTTCTTGCCATCGACGGAGGGCGTTAATTAGTGCCAGCCAAGTGGCGGCTTAGATTTCCAGCTTGGTTTGTACCGTAGCCCGGCCTGGTCCAGTCGGCATCGCTCCAAGCCAGCTTCTGACAACTGTGACTCTTTCTTTGCGGTCCGAACTCCAAATCCAGATTTGTCGTCGTGACGCTTCTCAGTGGAGTTAGGAACAGTGTGACGAGGTCGAAACTGTCTAAAAAATTAAGGTTCCACCGAGAATTGAACTCGGGCATTCAGATTCAGAGTCTGACATCATAACCACTAGATCATGGAACCGATGTAAAGGTTCATAAATTGTACAATATATAATATTTTACAATTTAATTGGCATAAAATTCAACAACCCTTGTGCATAAAAGAGAACAAAGACAACGCTATTATACGTACATTTCAACTAGTGTGAATTACTCTAATTCAGGAGGTACTTGAACCCGGCGCATATAGACGATATCCATAGTTTTGATCTTTAGTTGGGCGTAGTTTGAGGCTTTAGCGGCTAGGTTAGTTTGTAGTGTTTCAATAGTCTGGTTTTGTTGTACTTGCTTTCTTTCTTTCCTTTTAGGCTTTTCATGCATTTTTGTTGCGGTTTTAGTCCTTTAGGATTTTGGTCTTTAACCTTTGTTGGTCATCAATACTTTTTAGTGACAATCATGTTTTGTACTTTGATGGTATTACCATCGCGTTTTTGGAAATAAAATCTTTCTGTTGGGTACTTGAATACTGTAATGTACGAAATGCCTCCGTACGGAAAGGAAAATGTATGAGATAACGGCGTCGACACGAGAAGGTGAGAGGCTTTTGGCACGGGAAAGAGCACTCAGATTCGATTCGTAGTTACGTCTGTTTATTACCGTCAAGGTTTTGTTGGCGTCCTCTACTTCGAAATAGCGTTTACAATACTTGAGTTTCTTACACAAATAATCTGTTTACACTAAATAGCGATTCACGGTTTGCTCCAGTCAGCTTCGCTCCAAGCCACAGCTACAGTACTATGCGCTAGGCAGCCAGATCTACTCAAGAGGCCGTTTTCAGAATAGTACGGAGCAGGTTGACGAGGCCGAAAACCGAGACATAAGCTAATAGGTTCCACCGAGAATTGAACTCGGGCATTCAGATTCAGAGTCTGACATCATAACCGCTAGATCATGGAACCGATGGAACGAGCGAGCAATTTAAATTTATTAATATAGTTTTAATTTAATGCACAAACCCCCAAAAACCACTTCAAACTATCCAAGCTACAGCCACAAATAAATAAAAGAAACACATATAAAAGCAGAAAACTAAAAATATACAGATTACTACAGTAGAGTAATACTGTACACCGCCAATCGCTATTAGAGTCAAGGATTAAATAGCGTCAAAAAACAATTAGCGTTATTGATTCTAATTTAGTACCTGAGACGTGGCAGATTATGGTCCACGTACTTAAATAGCGTTATTAATTTGTATTTCAGGTTTTTTTTTTTGAAAAAAGGGCACCGAATTGGCGTTATATACTCTAATAGCGATTGGCGGTGTAGTGTATTAAACTGTACAGCTCTGTATTCCAATATTCTGTATGCTACTATTTTGTATTCTTCCGCACTGTATTTTACTGTCCTGTATCATATTATACTGAATTCACCTGTACAATACTGTTCTGTATGTCTTTTGCAGCTCCACTACTACACACACAGAACACATAACTCTTGCAATGATGGCAATGTTGGAGCCAAGGCCACATAGTCAAATGCCATCCATGGCAACCAAAGCAGAAATAAATTCGAATCTAAGCAACACTCAAACGACCGTTGAAGTTACAAACACTTTAGTTCTTTTGAAGAGATCCAAGGCAATGACATATGTGTATACATACAGATTTATACAGATAGTTGAAAATCAACGAGTATAACAAGGCAAATAACATCCAGGATCAGCTCATTGAAAATCAATGACCATATCACTTTTCTTCCTAGAGTTTGCAGTCCTTTGTCACAGTGTCGTAGAATAAGCTTATGATTGAAGTTTACAAAGCAATACTCTGAGTGATCATATGTAAACTTATAATCTTGCCTGTAATCTTATCACAAATGACTCAGAAAACTGTTGATGAGACTTAACACTAAACACAATGCAGTAGACTCCAATTAGGCGACTACCTTGGCACCCTTTCCAGAGGGAGAGGGAGAGAGAGAGGGCAGAAGAAGCAGGAGAGGGAGAGAGAGAGACATGGTTGAGAGACAAGGGAGATTTTGTGCATTCAACCTTGATTTCTTGCTCATATTAATACAATTGGATAAGGCTTTCAAGTTGCTATTTTTTTAGAAAAAATATATGTACAACCCTCCTCCATATGCCTCCTTTCTAACCATAGAAGAGCATTGCATCTGACATTTGGTATCACCCGCTTAAGAGATACCATCCAAACTAGAATAGGAAAACCTAACCCTGTCTGCAAAAGAACTTGACTAGATAAATAATGTAGAATCAATATCAAAGCCCTAAATTCTCTAACCACACAGCACACAAATCATAGCCATAACCCCGAAACCAAGCTTATCTACCCTATCATTTTTCAATCTGCCTATCTCGAAATTTTTCAAATTCGCTGTCTGTCTATCTATCTATCTACCTGTTTATATCTCTACTATTGTATAGCACCACAGAAGTCCTGAAATTATAGAGTATCCTGTAAAGTACTAGCTGTCTTTCCTTGTAACATGTGCGTTGTTTGACACACAGTTTCAGTTCTATGTAATAACAGGAATCTATCTCTTTCTTTCTTTCGTCGGTTATCCCTGGTCTTTCTCCATTGCAGATGTGACACGTGTCACAGCCGTGGCTGGAGCACACAGGAGCCTTCAGATTCTGTGGCTCTCATCTGTGCTCACACTGCTCTCAAAAAGAAGCTGCCAAAAGGAGGAGAAGAACAAGAATACAGTATTGCAGGAACAATTGAACAAATAAGCTTACACAATAGGGTTCATAGAGTTTTAGCCTAGAAGAATTTTTTAGTCTTATAGAATTCTAAAATGCATGAATGATCCACTTTCTCCCTCCCAATGTATTTATTCCCCTCATTTATACCCCTTTTCCCTACTCTCCTCCCTCTCCCGCTCTCACAAATCTGTTCCCCTTTATTTGGAAAGTCTCTCACCACTTTCTTATTGATTCCTCTCTTTCCTTTCAATTCCATTCTCTCCCCAGTTTTTCTCTCGCTCTCCGTCAGGCACACCCTCTCTCTCATACACTTTCTCACACTTGCTCGCATGCAATCCCCTCTCTCTCTCTCTCTCTCTCTTTTCTCAGCACTCTTTCACCATCATCTCTACAACTACCTCTCCCTCTAAATTCCCTCCCTTCACTTCGTAAGTCCCATTCACTAGACTCGCCATTATTCTCCTCTCATCCTCCGAAATCATCCATGGCTGTTCCGATCTCTTCAAATTCTTCAACTTCTCTGCCGCCTCCTTCAAAGTCCTCTCCGTCCGATTCGCTTCCTCGGCATCCCCGTCCTCCTCGTCCTCCTCTCCCTCTCCCTCTTCAGATTCCTTCTCCCCCTTCCTCTCTTGCTTCTCCTTCCTCTCGCTGTTTGCAATCGCAAATAGATCTCTCCATTCTTCTACAACTGTGAGTGGAGCTTTTTCCATTTCTGCCTTTCGGTCTTTCACACTCGTCCTTTCCCTCTCCTCCCATCCCTCCATCTCCCCCTCCTCTTTCACCTTTTCTCCCCTAAATTGGGCCCACGTTCTCCTCACCGTTGAATATCCTTTTGATGGAAACGAATTTCTCGCAATTTTTCTGAGAGTGACTTCATCCAAACTTCGCGAACACGAAAACGAAGTTGTTTTCGAAGGCGAGGTGGGAGAGAGAGAGGTATCCATCAATTCCCCTCTCTTCCTTCCTCCCCTAACTGACCAAGTGGAAAACCTCGCTTTTCTCGCTTTCAACATTCGGCTCAGTTTCTTCTCTCCTTCGCTCTCCCTTTCGCCAAAAATCACTTTCGGTTCACTAACAGTTCGTAGATACCTTTCTTCCAAAAATCGAGATCCCTCACCTCCCTCCTCCTCCCCCTTCCTCTCTTGTGCGGCCTTTTCTCTCGCCTTCTCCAAAAAACTCAAAAACCTTCTCTTCGAATTCTCTGTCAAACCTTCGATAGGCGATTTTGATGCATTCAAATTCAAACCTTCCCTTCCCCCTCCCCTTCCCTCTTTCTCCCCCTCCCTCGCACGCACCCGTTTCTCCTCGATCCGTCCCACAAAACTCCCACCTCCTCTCCCTCCTCCTTCTCCTCCTCCTCCTCCTCCTCCTCCTCCTCCTCCCCCCCCTCCCCCTCCAGGCTTGCTTAGTGGGGCACACTCCTCACTCTCTCCCGCCGTCACTTTCATCCACTCCCTCTTATAATCACATGCCTGTAGAGCCTCCCTCGTCTCTCCTCCTCCCCTCCAAAAAGTCTCCTCTCTCCCTCCACCGTGGTCCAGACCAGAGTCCAAGTTGTGGGTGGGAGGAGAGGTGTGGTCCGGGGCTGTAGGGGGGTGTAGGGAAGGGCCGTGGGGGGTAGGAGGAGTGACGAGGAGCTGCCAGGCAGCATTGGCTTGGGCAATGAGGCGCATGGAGGAGAGAGGACCGGCAACGGAGGAGCGGAGGGAGAGTGGGGTGGAGAGAGCTGCACAGGGGGAGGAGAGGGAGAGGGTTGGTGAGAGAAAGTTAGAATGTGAGGCGAGTGGAGATCGGAGAGGGGAGGGGGGAGAGGGGAGAGAGGAGGAAAGGGAGAGGGAGAGGGGGAGAAGTGAGAATGAGGAAGAAAAGGTGGAAAGAGGAGAACAAGACGGAAATGAGAGCAGACAAGAACGAGAGGAGTGGAGAGGAAAGGGAGAGGAGACAAAAAAGGAAGAGTAGACGGAGAGGGCGGTGGGAGAAGATGATGAGGGAAAAACGAAGGAGATGAGAGCAAAAGAGGGGGAGAAGAAGTATACGCTGAAAGGAGAGATTTGGGAGGAGGAGACAGCCAGGAATTAGTAAGTAGAGAAAGAGAAGGGAAGGTAACCAAAGGAGACGACAGGGTGAAGAGGCAAGGAAGGACAAGGAGGGAAAGAGGAGAGGAGGGAGGAGGGAAAGTCAAGTGTGCAAGATAAGCTCGGTTACATTTAAAACCGATCCATAAAATGCCAAACATGTGAATGAGACGGAATAAAGACAAATGCTTTCAACGATCCAAAAAAAAAGGGAAAAAGGAAAAGAAAGGAACTAAAAAAGAGAAAAAAGAGTCAAACATTCACCTCAATCAATGTGTGTTTTCTTCTACATTTCTATTAACTTTTTTGAACTTAAAACTACAAAATTTAACTTATCTTTTCTATATATGCAAAGATTTAGGAGTCTTCACTTTTTAATTGGCTTAAATTTTCCTTAAATGATTATTTGGATTTGAAAAAATGTTCAAAACCGAAGAAAAACAAACTATTGGATTTGCATTCTCGTTTCCCAACTCAAAAAAAAACTACATTTTATCAACAACAATCCATACCAACCATGTAATCACTTTTTTCCTTTGTTCAAGTTCCGAATTAGTATTTTGTCGGTTTCCACAAGCTCTGTTTTTCGAGACTTGACCAATAAAAACCAATCTTATCCACACTTTTCATGCAACACTTTTTTTTTCCGGCGATAATGTCACATTTGAGAGCATTCAAATCACTGCAAAAAAATAAAATAAAACAATAAACTGTTGAAGAATCACCTCTCTCTCCTTTCCTTCCACTCTCTCTTACTCATCTCATTCTCTCTCCACCCAGCAATCCTTCTCCTTCCTCTCCCAGTTTCCTCCCCATCTGCACTTTTCCCTCCGTTCTCCCCTTCCCTCCCTCCATCCGCTCCCTTACCTACCCTCCACACCCTCCCCTCCCGCCTCGCCTCCCCTCCCGCTTCGCCCCCCCTCCCCTCCCTCCTCCCCCCCTCTCTCACCTGTCTCTCTCTCCAACCAAGACTTTATCTCCTTCATCCTCGTGGGAAAGCACTTGCTGATGTCAGCAGGTCCATTCAACATCGGCGCCATGATGTCATCAGCCGCAATCGCCAAAATTCGCCAGCTCACCACTTCCCCTCCCTCTCCCCTCCTCTCTCTCACCCCTACCCTTCCCAGAACCTTCACACTGTACACCTCCCCCAACCTCGCTCCTCTCGTTCCCAAATCCAGCACCTGGACAGGTCTCCCGTCCAGATTCATCCCCTCCACTCCCTCCACTCCCTCAAACTCTCCCCCTGCAAAACTCTGTGGAAAAAATCCCCAATTCCACGCCGTATTTTCCGTGAACCGCGCCGGTTCTCCGTTCTCTTTTACGGTGCGGATGGGTGCGTAGGGCTCCGATTGGGCTATTTCTCTCTTCAACCAAGTGCCACGTGGCATAATACAGACAAAATTTAAAAGCCCATCTTTTCCATAGAGTGGTAGGTGGTGCCAGGGACTGAGGAGAGTCCCAACGGAATCCACATAGAGAAGGCGGTGTCGTAAACTGCCGGCATTTCCGTATTCCATCACTTGCCACGTGGCACTTAGAGATTGGGTTTTGGGGAAATAGCCGCTCCATCCATCGGCCAAAGGGAGCGCGTCCTTCTTTTTATTCTCCTCTGCTACCTCTCCCCCACCTCTGTCCTCTCCCTTCCCTCCTCTCTTTTTCTCCGACTCTCTCTTCAACGAGTACAATCCCGGCAACTCTTGTCTTTTTCCTTCTCCGTCTTCTCCCTCTCCCTCTCCCTCGCCTTCTTCATCTCCTCTCTCTCTCCCGTCTCCGTGTTGCGTCCCAGTTTCGGCTTCAGTTTCCGTTGGAGTGTTTGTACTGGCCTCCGTACACGTGTCGCTGTCCAGAGCCTCCCACGCGAGATCGAAGAGACGCTCGTCGCTGCGTCGCGAGTGGCTCTCTGTCCACCTGTCAGTCCCTGATTGGCTCTCCTGCCACGTGGAAATCCCAGAGTAGCTGTGAGAGCGAGCATGGATGCCGTGGCGAGCGAGAACCGCCATGCTGCCACGTGGCAGCGGGAGAGAGGTAGGCAGGGTAGGAAAGGAGAAGGAGAAGCTCAGCGGGATTGGGGTGAGCGAGGGGGAGGTAGAGAGAGAGAGAGGGAGAGAGAGAGAGGGAGGGAGAGCGAGAGAGAGAGGGAAGAGAGGGGGGGAAGAGAGAGGGGGAAGAGAGAGGGGTGGAGGGAGAGACGTGGGAAGCGAAAGAGGTGGGAAGGGAGACGGGTGGGGGAAAGGGGAGCAGGTAGGAGGGAAGGGAGATCTGTGGAGTTTCTGCGCCGCTCACGGAGTTGGCCGTCGTCGACACATATTGCGTGACGCATGGCGCCGGCCACCGACCACGGGCCGCGAGAGACACGTGCCGGGAAGGCGTGAGGTCGCGGGAGGCGGGCGTAGGTCGGTGGATCGCTGGACGTACGGAAAATGATATGCCTAGTGGGTGACGGAGGTCGTACGGAATACGGAGACAATCTGGAAAGTGAGCGGACAGGTGGCAGTTTTACGTCTTTGACACGTGGACATGATATTTGAGCGGAAGAAGGGATGTCAGTCTCTAAATGGGCGAATGGGAAGTAAGTTTGCGGGTTCGGAATGAGCATGAGGTACGATTGTAAGTACGGATAGCAAACAGGAAACGTACGAATTTGCTTTGGTGCGGTTTTTGTCCGATAGTGTCTGTCTGTAGGTGACAGAGTTGCAGGGATGGGCCGGTACACTGGCAAAACGCCACATGCTGATTTGCCAATGGTGCCGTACATCCAAGGTCCGAAGAGAGAGAAAAATCAATGTATGTACGGTTATTTCATGTAAAAGGTACAGAAAGTAAGAGTCTGACGCTCACGTGTACGGCCACTTGACGTCACGTTACAATCTATGCAAGTTGGTGTTTTGAGAAAGCGAGGTGGCTATAGTGCGTGACAGCCGTTACAGGCTGTTTGTCTTTACGTTTCCCCGCACGAGGATTCGAATTGGCGGGAAGGATTTGACAAAATGTCGGTGCACAGGCTGGCTGACCGTACGTATAACGATCAGAATTTGCAACAGATTTTGTACCGCAATCATTGGAGATTTGCGTACAGCCCTGATTATTACAGTACGTACTGTATTTGTAATTTAGCGTGCAGTCCTGATTCGGCTTAACAATTTTGTCGTGTCTCTTTTTTTCCCCTTCTTATTTGTCATTTGTGGATTTTGCCGCTTTTCTTAGCCGCTTGATAGTACGGTAAAATTGGTATTATATGGAAGAACTCGCAAAGAGCCAAACAGGGTTTGGAAAATTCTGACACATTTTCAATCGATAGGGGCAGCTGGTAAAGTGTAATATATCTCTTGTGTGGACATAATATGGCCACGTTACTATAAAATGCTGTCGCTGGATGTATCCAGGGCTCAAGCTCCAGCGGGCCCATTTTTCAGAAAACGACAAAATTATCGCGGTTTCGGCCGTCAATTCTGCTTTGGTGAGAATCGGACGGATTGTCTGCGCCGGGACGGTTGTTTGACCTAAAACTGAAAGCACGCTTAGGATTGGCTTATGAAGCGCCCCTATTGGGACAAACAGACACACGTGTGGATGACTTATTTTGTGAGTCCATCTGCAGGACCGGGGATATTAATTTTTGCCATATATAATTTGTCACATTAAAAGGAAAGTACAAGGATGTGTAACAAGAATTGCTTATATAATTTTTACAGCTTTTTTTCACGTCAGTTATTATCTTTTTGCGATGTAGTACCTAAATTATTTTCCCCGACGGCTAAAGTTTGTTGGAAATTTTTCGGGCAGATTAGGGTTTGGGTCGGGCTCCCATTTGCGTCTCATGATTCGCTCATTTTGAAAAATGAATTGACTGCATGAACCGTACCACAGTATCTACCAACCTCGCTTCGCCGCGTGACCGTAACAAACAAAACAAATATGAAGACCGGAAAGACAGAAATTTTTGAAAAAACGGTTTTTCCTGGCTGTCATCCGCTTCTAATATTTTTTCTGGTATTAGTCCAAAATCTATCCAAATCAGATTTCTTTTTGCGACAGCAAAGGACGTTTTTAAAATTTGCACTGGCAGCTTTTTTAGTTCTAACCAAATTATTTTTTCCCCGTAAATTGCACGTGTAATAAAATAACAGGTCCGCCCAGGTACGCCCGAGTCTACGCGGCTATTCCCAGTCATGAGATTTTGCAGGTGAATCTTTTCGTCTCCTTGAATTTGTCGAAACGACCCGACACGTGCGAAGAAAATTGTCCGGATGGAGCCCAACCCTATCCTGCTATTTTTGGGGACTCCTGGAGAACAGTAAAGTACACCGTGAATCGCTATTAGCGTCAATGTTATTTTCGCCATTTAAAACATATTTTCTCCGTACACACTTGCTGGATTCTCAATTTGAGACCGCCAATCGGACGCTGAGAATGTCACTTTTCCATCGCAACCGTCAGATCCACAATCCAGCAAGTGTGTACGGAGAAAACATGTTTTTAAGTGGCGAAAAAAACATTGATGCTAATAGCGATTCACGGTGTACTGTACCTCTATTTGTACGGCCATTTCCTGAGACGAGTCACGTACAGAATTTGACCTCACTTGTAGGATCCCGCTGGTCGCTAACTTTACCGTACTTTTCCAGTCGGTTTCTGACTATTCTGGTAAAATCTGACGGTGCCGCTAAGGTCGCTACATTGACGGTACTTTTTCATCTTCCCGACTCTTCTAAAATGCCACCTGGCAGCGGTCCCCCTCTTTTTTGCTGTTCTCTGACTTTTCGGTCCGTTTGTCGTCTTGCGTGCGCGCTTTTCGTGTGGAAAATGCGAGATCTTGGGCTCGATTCCGTACCGTAAACTGTCGTACTTTTTCATTTGACGCAGATCCCTAGTCGCAGTTCAACGGGTACGTTGTTTCGTACTTTTTTTAATAGGCTGCGGCTAATTTCGTCCGCTCGTTTCGTTAAATGCAAATTAAATGCTGTTTCGTCTTTTATATCATCGTCCTTAATCTTTGTAGCAGAAAATTGTGGCGGAGATATCGGTGCTTATAATGTTGAGCGGTAAAAAGTTTTAGATTTTTAGGGTTCGAAGCCTTGTAAAAGTTGCTATTTTTTTACGCTGAAAAGGTTTTCTGCCCCAAAACTTACATCGTAATGAAATAACAGGTCCGCCAGATTTTTTTAGGGTAAGATCGTACACGAACTTTGTGAATTCAAAAGTGAAACGGTTCCATGTACTCGGTATCTATTTACGATTTCAGTATTTCACCCTTGGAAAGACAGTTTTTAACATGCACCGTGTATCGCTATTAGGGTAAATGTTTTTTACGCCACTTAAAACATCTTTTCTCCGTACACACTTATCGGATTTAAGATCTGACGGTTGCGATTGAGAGACAAGATTCTCACCTTCCGATTGGCGGTCTCCATGTGAAAATCCAGCAAGTGTGTACGGAGAAAATATGTTTTAGCGGCGAAAAAAATATTAACACTAATAGCGATACACGGTGTAGTCATCGGTCATCTGGGAATCCCAAAAACCGGCGCATATTCCGCCCGCGCCCTCTCAAGGTGCGTCTCCATGTACTTAAAACTTAGAGAATTTACTTTGTTTTTTAGAGCAGATCCAGCGGACCCGGATTTTGGGTGTCCCTATTTGTACCAAACGAAGTTGTCACTTAAGGGCGTGACGATTGTATACGTCGACCAAGCCCGTGACGGCTGTCGACAATGTACAATCTCTGATGACGCACGTTATTTTTTGTAACTGCTTGTGACGTCGCATGACTTTTCGTGACATTGTAGACGTACCGCCATCCAGCCTGTGCCTTTTCACGGTTGAAGAAGATGCAATTTGCCTTTGCGTCTCTTGTCCGCTCGACGTGAAATGGCATCGGATCTTGAGACCCCTGGCGAAATAAAATCCGTACCAGGCGCAAACGGACAAAACCAAAGAAATTGTGTACTTTGCTTTGTCGTACCTGAACGCAAATGGATAAAACATAGCGGATCGTGCACTTTTCGTCGTCGCTTGAATCCTTTTGAAATTTATTGAAAAAAGTTCACACGTGCGACTACATGTTTCTATTTGTTTTTCGAAAATTCTTTGTTTTAAATCACATATTCCCTGTGTTTTAAAGAAAAGTTTGAAGATGACGTTTTTTGGCGTGGCCGTGGGTCGAAGAACACAAAACGACAACGTGTAGTACATCTTAAATTCGATGCTGACGCAAAATGTACTTTTCATTTTCTCTATTTTACTTAGGCACATGGAGACGCACCCTCATTCGTGGAGGATGGTGAACAACGGAAAATATCCCCCAAGCTTAGGGTTTTGTACTTTTGTCCTTTTTCTGAGTACGGTACTAAATTAATATTTTGACATTGTATTTGAAATAAAGTTCGAACAAATTAATTGACGAACTGAACGATAGAGTTTTAGTTCACAGTTCGCACTATCTGGTTTCTAAAATAGTGCTTGTTTCATGGAGTCTGCTCGCGGGTCATTGTTTTTTTTTTTTTTATACGTTTTGTAATCAGAAACAGACGTTAAAAACTTTTATTTTCCCTATGGGGAACCAGTACTTTAAAATAACCCTAAAATTTTCGTACTAGATCCGAATCTACTTTATATTGCGTCCGTAATCATTACTTCCTTTTAGACAGCTACAGTAACGGTCATCCGCTAATCATTTGCCACCTATCGGGTGTCTGCGATCTAGAACCCTAGATCCTGGCTCGAAATTTAGACTCTGCAGGTACGACCTCCCTCAGTTACGACCTTATTTTCTTCTGTGGTCTTTCTGTCTTTAGCTTGCTCCCACAGTTTTGTACTTGCCAGAAAATTCCAGCACTAGAAGATTCGATGAACTGGAGAGAAAATCTGCAAGAGGATTTTTATTTTTTGTCGTTTTTCGTCGAAGCCTCCAGAGTCCAGACTTTTCATTTCCGTCGTGAGTTCATCTCGGCGGATGTTTTTAGGTATATTCGGGTACAAACGCGGTGTAAAAAGCTATGAGTATTCAAGGATTTGTAGGATTGAATACGGTTACAGAAAATACTGTTCACGGTCAGAAAACGACAAAGTGGCTTTTTAATTTGTATGCATGTGATGCGGCGGAGTCATGAACGCCTCGTATCGGATAATTTATTAATTTCACTCCGTTTTCATAAGTATATACACATACCGTTCGATTCATCTCATAGTTCAAAAGTAGGCGTTTTAATGGTAAGCCTTTGGTAAGCGCACAAAACTAGGCACAAAACTCGCGTAGAGTAGGCATACTGTACGTGTGTGCGTTTGTTCACACTCTTGTACAAACATACGAATCTTACGTATGATCATAGAACAACGCACGCCGCAGGACGAAATTTTCCAGCGAACTGACACGGCGTAGGATGAGTGGTGTTATGGGCTTTTCATGTGATCTTCTTAGATCGCTACTTTGATCAGAGACCGTCCGATCGTCCGAATTTGACGGTTTAAATAAAAAATGTCTCAAAACTCACAAAAAAATAATTTGTTGTCCGAATGTTTTTCAAAATTTAGACATGACGTTTAATTCTTTATCGATCGATGCGCAACTCAACCCTGTTACTATTTTTTTTTCATTTTGCGACCAATACAATATGGGTCTTAAGGCATATTGTATGGGCCTACTTTCACCTACTTTTGAACTATAATTCACCTTCATTTCCGGAGATTTACTCCCACATTTTATTTTATTTTGTCCAAGAAAGTCCTTGTCCCTTGTACGGCTGAGAAAGTACAGAAGCAAAGTAACTAAAAAGCGTCGCCAGCAATCTGTAGAGGGATGTACGGCAGGACCGGTACCCAGTACGGGAAAAGTCCATTACCAGTTCAGCTTCGTACTTCGACTCTGGATTCCCAAGTGGTCCGTACAAATTCTTGAGTAGCCTCCAGCAATAAAATATGTTCTTATAATTATTCTGGCAGGTCCAGGGATAGCCAGCAGATATCACTGTCGCGTCACACCACGTGCGATATACAAAACAGCGTGGCAACAATATCGGTGCAAAGATGCAATTTGATTGGCTGCTGGAAATAGTACTAACCGTCAATGTTCGTCGTACTTTTCATTTTTGAGGTGACAAATTTTAACTTTTTTTTTTTTTCACTACAGTACAGCAGTGCAAAAATTTATTGAAACCGTACACGAGACAGGACTTGGTCCGGTTTGGGGGAGGGAGGGACGAAACCGAACCGAATCGGACATAACAATTTTATTTTTGGCGTTTCGATTCGTGAAAAATTATATTAGGTTAAAATTTAAAAACCGTTTAGTTTGTTTCCCGGCATTTTCAGAAACCGTTTGTTTCGGTCCGGGGAAAAAAAAAACGGTTTGAAACTGCGCGGTTCGGTTCGGTCATTTTCGAAAACTATTCGGTTGAGTTCGATTCAATAAAAGAAATTGGGACCCCTTTCCTTGCGTCCATCCTCTCCCTCTCTTTATCCCTCCTCCGCTCCGTCCCTCCGTTCCTCCTTTTCTCCTCCTTAACCCTAATCTCTCCCTCCTTTCATCAAAATAATTATTGCATCGGCACACTCGCTATATCGGTCGGTTTAGTGGACTTCGGTATCAAGACATCACGTATCATTAAAAAATATTGGTAAATCGGTGCATATCGCTTAAAATATTGCATCATCATATCGGGTATCGGGTATCCACTGAAATTTCTAAAATCCAGTAATAGTGATGAATCATCAATTCATAATACATACTACAATATACCGTGTATCGCTATTAATGTTAATAAAATTTTCGCCGCTTAAAACATATTTTTCCCATACACACTTGTCCGTTTTTCAATTTGAGACCGCCAATCAGAAGTTGCGAATCTTACCTTTCAATTACAGCCGTCAGATCTACAATCCAACATGTGTATACGGAGAGATGATGTTTTAAGTGGCAAACAAAATAATAAGGGTAAACTTCCAATAGAGGAAAAGTGGGGTTGTTTACTGGACCCCATACGATTTCGTACAGATTCGTACCATTTTTTGTTTTGTCAAACGAAACATGACGAAACATGTTAATTGGATGGCTTCAATATTATAGGCGTAAGTATCGACCGTTGGATTTTTCACTTTTTTGTATTTGTGAAGCAATCGCGCACATCGTCCAGTGTGAAGAGACTCTCATTGGCGAGGAGAGTTTCTTCACATTAGTCGCGTACCATTGGTACACGTGAAAAGTAAAAAAAATATCCACCATGAACAGGCGATGAGAAACGAACACGTCGAACTCGCCATGTGCCTTCCGCCACCGTGTATGCAGGTCGACCGAAATATTCTCGCACGCTCTTTGTGACATCCGCTGACCTTCAAAGTTTGCGGCGCCTTTTTGCCATTTCGTTTCGAAATTTTGATTTTCAATTTCAGAATTAAATTTTGGTCGCAATTTTTTCGTACAAATCATTAACTACCTCTGCTCGTACAAATATTATGTACAAATTTTCAATTTTTAATAATATTTTGAGATTTTAATAATCCGAAAACTAACCTACGTGGCGCCAATCATAATTGAGAAACGATGTTCACTGGCAAGACATAATGGAATGCCATGCCAGTAAACACTAGAAATAGACGTCGCCGCATGTTTACTGGGGCCGCCTAATGGAGAACATGCCTAACACTAATAGCAATTCACGGTGTAGTGATTCATTTCGGTGAAAATCGTATACTATGTATGCCGGTATCGGTATATCGGCAAAACAATAATTTTTCTGTTTAGTGGATTAACTGTCGACATCGCGATAATCGTCGATAATTAATTAATTAATTAAATAGCCGACGCATTTTTCTTTACTTTTCGTACTGAACAACCAGAGATGCTGGGTACACCGCGCATCGTTATTAGTGTCAAAGTTTAAATAGTGTGGAAGTAAATATATCGTCATTTACGCTAATTAAGATTTTTTATTTTAGCGTTTATGCTAATTTGGGAACAGCAAAAATGGAATATTCGTTGTACGATTATATACATTAATATATGTATTCGTACAAAATATTAAAAATCGTAGCCGTCGTGAAATTTAAATATCCGTACATGTAAGACTAATTTACGTGTCAGAACAATCCCGGTTTTTTAGCGCACGATCCTATGCGTGCGCGTCTGATTTAACTCATTTTTTGTAAAATTTTCACTTGAAAAGGTACATTTATGTACGGTCTGACATCGACCGTACACCACACTATTTAGATATTATTGTAATTCGTCCTTTACGCTATTTTGTACGGTACATTAATTAACGTCAAGGAAAAATTAAAATCATGTATCCTATTTGAGGAAAAAAATCAAAAATTGAAGAACCCAAATTAGTGTCGTTGACACTAATAACGATGCGCGGTGCAAAACTTCAAAAAATTGTGTAACCGTACGAAAAAGGTGTAAACTCGAGGTTAAAACGTTCGGACTGCCACGAAAAGTTTCATACTTTTGACCTTTGAGGGTTTCAGATCAAACCAAACCATCTGAAAATTAAAATTCGATTTTGTTCAGCATATTTCCGTGCAATAAGTGTTTTTCTGTACGATCATTAGTAGAGGGAATAAAAAATGAGCGCATCGACCGACACCAGCTTGCGATCCCGATACCTCCATGTAACTAACCGTACCTTACTATTTTCACTGTGCAATAATAATAGGGTTACCGTTCTTTTCGCCACGTAACTGCTAGAAAGTACAGTACAATAGTACGTCATTTTGCTGCACCTTTATTCAGTATTCACCCATACTTTTTGTAATTCTGTAAGATATTGTACTGTAATGTGCGACCGTACATTCGTTCATCGGTTCAAACCCGGTTTGGCTTGATCGAACCGAACCAGAATGGTTCAAACCGCCGGAACCGAACCTGTCCCTTAAAAGTTAAAACCCTAACCCGTCAAAGCCACCCTAGGGAACGCAGAATCCGTTCAATACTTTATTTCAGCTTAAATGTAAAACGAACGCATAGCCAACGGAATTGAAAGGATTTGAACCAGCGTCAACCAAAATTTCTGAAAATGTGAACCATGTTTGAAACGCATTTGTACTATTTGTATAATTTGCCTCACTTGTCTCTACTCTTTTTGTAGTCTCTGTTTGAACCCTGCAGATGTCGGGTTTTGAATCCGCACTAAATGTGAAAATCGAACTTTACTGTACTGTACAAGCAATACTGAAATTTCAAATTTGAACACGTGGAACACGACAACAAGGTGTTCCTTTTACTATAAGGCAAATTTAACGAACCGAACTGTGAGAAAATCGGTTTAATTATGTTGGTTCCGTTCGGTTCATTTTAGGTCGACGGCCCAGTGAATAGTACAGTACTGTACTGTACTTTAGAATTCGCACTTTATCCGTTCTTCTACATTTCTATACTGAATTAGCCGCACGATCTTTTAAACTTCGGCAGCACTTTTGGATTGCCGCCAACTGTAAGGGTCCAAAATTCTAAAAGATACTGGGGCCCAAGCCCAACCCTAACCCTAACCCTAACCCTAACCCTAACCCTAACCCCAACCCTAACCCTAACCCCAACCCTAACCCTAACCCTAACCCTAACCCTAACCCTAATCCTCACCCTAACCCTAACCCTAACCATAATCCCAACCTCAACCCTAACCCTAACCATAATCCTCACCCTAACCCTAACCCTTACCATAATCCTCACCCTAACCCTAACCCTAACCCTAATCCTAACCCTAACCCTGACCCTAACCCTAACTCCAGAGTTAACCCTCTCCTTAACTCAAATTCCCACTCTACCCTTCATGGCTCCAACCCTAGTTCTAGTTCCAACTCAGGACTGCATTCCGGTGCAAACCCTAAATCACACAGAAACCCTAACCCTAACTTCAACTCCAGAGGTAACTCCAAAACCAATTCGAACCCTAATGTCAACCCTAACTCCACCTTAGCCTCCAACCCTAACCCTCCTCCTCCCGACTTGCACCCGAACTCTAGTTCTATTTCCGAGGCAGAGTCTTCTCTTCTCCTTACCTCTCCGCGTACTTCCCCTCGTCCATGTCTCCCTCCCCTCCCCCCCTCCCTCGTCGCGAAACTGCTTGCCTCAAGGGCCATGAGGGCGCTATCTTGGCCGTCCGATTCAACGCCGACGGCCGATATTGTCTCACGTGCGGACGTGACCGTACAGTACGGCTGTGGAACCCTCACAGGGGTCTTCTGGTGAAGGTGTATTCAGGTCACGGTCGGGAGGTTCGAGATGCGGCCGCCCCTAGGTATCATATTTATAACCCTAATAATTGGTTAAACCCTAATAATTGATTGATTCTAGTAATTGATCAACTTTAATTACTGATTATCCCTAATAATTGATTATTGATAATTGATTAACCCTAATAATTGATTATAAATAATTGACTAACCCTAATAATTGATTATTAATAATTAATTAACCCTAATAATTGATTGACCCCACTAGTTGACTAACCCGAATAATTGATTAACTTAATGATTAATTTAATGTATTATACCCCATTAAAGACCTTTATAACTCAATAATTTTGAAGACAATCATCGACGTTGTGGAAAAACCTAAAAAGCCCGACGAAGAATCAATTCTAGTATTAGAAAACAGAAAACTCCTAAATTCGCTTTTGAAAACCCTAAATTCCTAACTCTTAAAAACGCCTCAACAATTTTTCCAAGGATTTTGAAAAGTTGTTGAGGCGTTTTTAAGAGTCAGGAATTCCCCCCAGGAATCCTTGGAAAAATTGTTAAATCCCTTAATATTTCAGAAAAATTACAGTATAGAACCTTCAAAAACCTATAACGATCAACACCTGAGGGAAACCCCTAAACTACACCTCCCCTCCTCTTCACTCCCTCCTCTCCCCCTCCTCCCCCCTAATGTATATCCTTAACGAATGTTTTCACTTTTCTTCCCTTCAAAAAGCCCATTGGTTCCCTAATAACCAACTCATAACCCTGGCAATCAAGAAAAAATGTTTTTTTTTTTTTCTGATCCAAATAAATAACTATTGCCCTTCAAATTTTAATTTCAAAACTTTTCTAAATTCCAAAACATCCAATTTTTTTTCTTAACTTTAAATAAGAATTGGAGCCATGAAAGTTTTGACTTTTTTGAAACTTGGGTCTCCTTAGAAAGCCAAAAAAACTTCAAAAAATCTTAGAGAGAACTTAAAAAAATATTTTAAGAAACGTCAATAAACCTTCGAAAATAATTCAGAAAATTTCAAATGAACTTCAAAAAAATCCAGAAAAAATGCAAAAAAACCTCACAAAAAAAGTAAAAAGTATTTCAAAAAACCCAAAAAAAAACTTCAAAACAACCTCAAAGAAACTTCAAATAAACCTCCGAAAGAACAGTACAAAAAGTTATCCAAAAACCTCCAAAAAAATCCAAAAAAACTCCTACAAACCTTCACAAAACCTTAAAAAAAAAAGGTCTCAAAAAAGAAAAGGTTTTGGGAACAAAAACAACAAACAAAAACTGCCTTTGAAAATAAAGTTTTTGGCGTTCTGTGGAGGGTTCAGTGACAACAGTCGGCTGGTGTCGTGTGGAGGCGACCGCCAGCTGTTCCTTTGGGACGTCGCTACAGGACGAATTCTCAGGAAATTTCGTGGCCATGATAGTGAAGTGAGTGAACTTCTCTCTCTCTCTCTGTCTCTCTCTCTCTGTGTCTCTCTCTCTCTGTCTGTCTGTCTGTCTGTCTCTCGCTATATCTCTCTCTCTCTCTCTCTCTCTGTGTGTGTGTGTGTCTCTGTGTGTCTCTCTCTCTCTGTGTCTCTCTCTCTTTTTCAGTCTCTGTCTGTTTATTTTTTTTATTGTTTTTCTGTTTATCTCGTTGTCTCTCTCTCTCTGTCTCTCTCGCTCTGTGTTTATCTCTTTCCGTTTCCTCTCTCTCTCTCTCTCTCTGCGGT